>VZRN01006386.1:1513843-1561312 GCA_013397935.1 Dasyornis broadbenti | reverse complement strand
AGGCCCCCCTCTTTTTTTTTTTTTTTTTTTTTTTTTTTTGCTGGGGCTCCTCTGCCTTGAAAAAACACTACTTGGCGAGGAAAATTACAAAGCCTTTCACCGAGCTAGAAGCTGGCGCTTCTGCATCTGAAGGACGATAGGTTTATTTTTTTTCATTTTGAACGCGTTTGGGGGCGGGGGAGACCCGGGGAAAAAAAGGCCGTTTCCGGTTTCTGTTCAGCAGCGTTTCGAATTTTTTTACCCACAAAGAAGCAGGCGGATGACCTGTTGATGATACGTCTTCGGTTGCTTTTTGTTCCAGAAGGCGGCTGTAGGTTAGTGGAGATGAACAGGCTGCCCAGATCTTAGTTTGCACGTGTCGTTGTGTGGCCTGTGTGGCTTTGTAATGTTTTAGGCCGACAGTTTTGGCGTGAGTAATGTAGCGCCAAAGTTCAGACGTCTGCCCGGGACGCTTGCCCCTCTCCTCTCCACCACTGCCCTTCCCCCCAGGAAAAAGCATGATTTGTAGAAAATTGAGCACTGGTAGTTAGAAAATTAGACTCTTAGTGCTGTGCAGAGTAGGTGTCCTAACTCTTTGAAGTCGTGTGAATGGCCTGGCAGGAAGCTTTAGGAATGTATTTTGGTTGTATATAGGTTGCTACTGGGTACCTTAAGCTTCAACATCTCCTGTTTCAAATGAATTAAACATATAGGAGCACCTATCTTACGCTGAGTAAAGTCGTGTAACATATGCCTCATGAATGTTTCCATTCTTACTAAACACTGGAATGTATTTCTCAACACAGCAGGTCACCGTACTAGTGTTCATCTTGGAAATTAACATTTTGAGTAACTACTAGTATATCAGTTAAAGTAGAACGTAATATATTCCCTCTGCTACAAGCAGTATGTATTTTGGTAGCAATATTGGTTTCTTTTAAGAAACCAGGCATGGCAAACAGGATCCTTTCACTTCAGCATTTATAGGTAGTGACTGTGTTTGTAGGTACTAAATAGAGGATCATGTTCTTGTAACCAGTAGTATTTAAAACTCTTGCTCGTTTTTAAGGAGCTAATTACAAGTATTTTTTTGATGTAAAATGTCTTCTCAGACAGGAGCTGTGGAATACAGGAAAGCAGAAAAGCCAGCACTATTTGTAGATGCTAATCCATGCCCTGAGCTAAAAAAGGAAGAATGAGGGTGTTTCATGAGAAATCAGTCACCTTTAAGTGTATGCTTGTAAGTGAAATTACACAGTTGATTAGCAATTCCTTCTGGATGCCAGTAATTGGAGGTACTTGGCTGGTCACTGTACGCCTTGCTGGTTAGAATGTAAAAGTTTTGACTGAACATTAGGATGAAAAAGTCCGACTCTTTTGCTTCCTAGACATTCATTCCTTAATCTCCAGTTTCACAAGCATGCTGACAAACTGTCAAAGGAAGTGACAGCAAAGACATGGGGTAGGAAGTAGGTTGAGTGCTGCTGAATACTGCTGAGTTTCAGTGGAAAAAAAGGGAGCATGTTTCCATCTGATCTTGTTTCTGTCTCCTTTCAATCCACAGGTTAGCAGGATGCACCAGGAAGTGTTGTACTCCTACTGTATTCCCCAGTTCTACTGAAATTAATATTGCCTTTCCAGTCAGGCCCAGTTAGTCTACCTGGATGAAAACGTTCATGGAGAAGAATGTAAAATAGCAACTTAGTTATGAAAAATTATGTCAGTTGGGCCATACTTAAGTGGCTCTGTGCCTCTCAGGAGGATTTCGTGGCAGCTCGTGGGATGGATTTCCCTGTCCCTGTGCTGCTGTAGGTTCTGTAGTGGGTGCTTGAGGGTGAGCTGGGGCAATAAGGTAGCATCAATGGCACATTCTTTGTGGCCTTAATGTTTTTGTATCGGATGTGGCAATTAATAGTTACAAGTGATTGTGTTTCTTGTTTAAAATGTTAGAATGTATGTATTCAAAAGCCTGCCTTTCAAGTTAAAAAAGATCGAAATTCTTTGTCCTGCTAGAAATTCTCTTGAAACTTTAAAAAAAGCAAACTCTACTTTGTTGCAGCCGTCTCCTGTAAGCGTTAAAAACTCTTGACAATAACTTGATTTGCAGAAAAAGGCAGCCTTGCACTACAGGTATGTTCTTTTACAAGTATCCTGTATTTATATTGCTTTGAAAAGAAACTCTTCAAGCAGGCAGAGGTTCTTTGGCGCTTTGCACAGGTGAATGCACAGCTTATGGGCTACCTAGGCGAGCCCTATGCTATGGACTTCTTTTATTGGCCCATGTGATGTGATTTGGAGCACCAGATGTTCCTAGCTGCTCACAGTGACCTTTCTGGAATAACCCTGTAGTGAGTGATTGTGAAATAGCTGACTGGAAACTACAGGCTTGGTAGGAAAAAGCTATTGTCCTCTGCTGGCACCCTGTGCTTGGAGGTAGGTGGTCATCAATACCTGTCCTGCTCCAGCAATGTCTCCTGGCTGGTGTGTGAGCGTAAATGCTGTGAGGTGGCATTTGGGGACGTGGGCTCAAGTGTGAACGAGTCAGCAGCTTGATTGGTGAGACTGAATGCAGCGTCTGGGTGGAAGTGTTTGGTTTAGGATTGATGGTATCCTCCGTAGCGTGCCGTGTAGGAGCATGGTTCAGTTCGTGAACAGGTAATAAAAGTTAATCTGCTGACCTTGGTTTTAATCCATGCTGCTGAATTTAATCACAGTGACTTGAATGCCACCCATGGTACTTATGTAAATACTGAATTTTGGGCTTGAATCTTGTACTCAAGAGTAGAGTGGACTAAACTTTGCAGTGAATTTCTGGCTGTGATTTCAGGATTGGGTGTATCTTATTTTACTCTTCTTATTAAAGCTGTATTGCAGTTTTTAGATTAGGAGCGGTCAAAACCTCTTACTCTGATCTGGTAATTATGTTCCTATTGGGAAGAGGATTTGTTCAATTCACACTCACTTTCCTTGTTCACCTGTATGTGTTGTAGAACACTTGAGATATGTGTCAATGTTGGCTCAAAAAGCTCTTGATCTGCCTTGATGTTGGCTAGACAGCTATGCCAGCCCTGTTTGTAGCAGTAAATTGCATCAATGTGTTTTTAGAAGGGAGAAAAGCGTCCCTTGTGAGAAGTGTTTTTTTTTTTTTTAAATGGTACAGAGATATTTGGGGCAGGGAGGTGCTGGTCTGGCTGTGTTAGGGTGTGTGTATATGTGTGAACAGCAAGGAAAGTATTGAAAGGCTGAAATTAAAGAGTCAAACCAGAAGTGATCTCTAGAATATTTTTTATTATTATTAAGGATAGTTGATAATATGAATAGCTACTAGATAATGGTGTTTTGTGGATTAATTGAGGTTTTGAGTGAATGTGATATTTTAAAATATATTTTTTAGGTACTTACAACTTATGGGTTTGGTGTAAGTTAGTCAAGTAGGATTCTTTGGGGGATAGTTTGTTGAAGCTAGGACTTGAAAAGAAGATGCAAAAAAGCAAACAAACAAAACAAAACCCTAAAGCAACCAAAACCCAGAAAAATAATAAAACGCAAATCCCTGCCTAGCCAGAATTTTCTTTTAAGTAGACCATCATCAATTCCTTTTTTCCTTCCTTTGCCAATTGTTTCATCTATCTGGATGTACTTAGCTGTTTGTATTTCAAGTTTGTAATGTTTCTTTACTACATAACGCTTTGGGCTTCATTGCAAATGCTTAAAAGTACTCTTTTCTGAGCTTGGGTACCTATTTTCCTTATTTTTCGGACAAGGTAGGGAATAGAGATTGAATTTGAGGGCACTGATTTGTTTTTTGTTAAGAATACTGTTAAGATTTGACAATGATGGAGCTCAAGGCCTGCAAGAGTTTGTGAAGGCATGGTGATAACAACCTTAGTGATGTGATTTGTACATCTCACACTGTCCTGCTTGTCCCTTCAGTGTTTCTGCTTAATTGTCTGAACCCAGTAGTGAGCAGCTGGAAAGTTGCAGCTGTTGGGTTAGTTTGTCCCTGACAGCTTATTGCCATGGATGGTAACCCCTTGATTTGGGCCAAAAACACTAATGGCTTTTAATTGTTCTTTGGGTCAGGGCAGTCAGACTGGCATCTCTGGGTTAGATCTAGCTTGAAGTGTTTCACCCAGCTGATCATCTTTGCCCAGGAATTGATCAGTGCTCTCTGGGACAGCTTGCAAGGCACCCAGGTAGAAATGTGGGCTTTAGAAAAGGGAGCTTGTGTGCCTGTGTAGCCTGCACATATGGCTCCCTTAAACATGTCCTTTGGGACACTGTAAGACAAGGTTTAAATAGCCACAAAATCAGGCTTGTCATTCCATGTGTTTGTAGTTCCTTTTCTTGTGTCAAGATCTTGCCTTTCCAACAGTTACAGATCTGCCCCAAAGTGCCCACTTTCTCTGCTCTCAGATCCTCCTGCTTTTGATAGTCTAGCAGTATTAAACAGTAAAGACTTGATTTTTAAAATCATGCAAGCTTGAGTACTGCATCTATATTTTCTTTGTCCTAAGACAAATAATTTGTGTTAAATGATAAATGTGGTCCCTGAAGAATTTCCACTAAGAAATCTGAAGGCTCCTCTTCTCTTTAAGTGTTAATATGTATACTGAGATTTTTGTCTCATGCTGCCTTGATATCCTTTCCACTTATCTGAAGCAGTTGTAGCTCCATACAATATTTTAAAAAGAATAATTATTGCCTTAATTGTGACTTAACACAAGTTTCAACAGGGAAAGTAAGCAATGATCCTTATGTCAGATCATGGAGCTGAACTGTTTGTTTGGTATAAGCTTAGGGGTAAAAATGCAAAATGTATCGTACGTGGAGGCTTACTATAAGTAATTACTTTTAAAGAACTTGTTGCTCATTTTTCTTCTTTAATGTACCTCTTGGGATAAACTGCTGTATTCTAAAAATGTCAGTTCTGTCATTTCCCACTAATTTTTTTCTTTGTTTGGCTTGGTTTACTTTTTTTCCTGAGCCACTTCAAATACTTTCAGGAATGCTCAACATGGAAGAAAATAAATGCAGGTAGATATTTGAGTTGCTGTATTTACATTGCTGCTGTATTTTAAGGTTAGCAGAAGATGACTTTGAACTTCTGTGCTGCAGTGAAAGACAGTAAAGTGGCCTCAACCCTTACTAATATTGGAGGTATGGTATCTGCTCCCTCTTGGATTTGGATCTGACTCCTTTTTGCTGGGCACCTGCTGTCTTTTGAATTTAGGAAGCAAAAAGGAACATGCTACAAAATTTTCTGATAGAAACTGTGAGAGTTCCTCCTATGTAGGAAAGCAGAGTTGTTGACTTAATATTTGAGAAACCAGAGTTATAGAGTGTCCAGTCAATACTGCTATTTTCATCTTCATGATCAAGCTTTCATAGTAATTAGATTTCAGATTTAGGATGCTGCTTTCAGAAGTCCACAAAAAACCATGTCATGCCTGCAAGTGGCATGAGCACATTGTCTGTGCAGTTGAATACTTACGGGGAGAAGATAATAGTCCAACTGTAAAACAATTCATTGTGGTAACACCTAACTTCAACACCTGCTAGTTGTGGGGATATTTATTTAATGTACTTTCAGTAAAGAGCTGGGAGAGAACCTGCTCAAATGGCCTGAAATTTGCAGACACAGTTGGTTAAAAATTGCTTTTAACTGGGCGAAGGTGTAACAGTTTTTTAGTTTTTCAGGTAGGTAGTGCAGAGAACCAGACGGCCCAAGAGCAGACCCTTAATGTTTAATTTATTCTTTTTCTGATGCAGTAATGTTGAGGCAAATTTGTGATGATTGTGTTGACACTTCAGATAAAGACTGCTTCTTGCTCCAATCTGCTGTCCTTGTACCTATTCGAGTTAAAAGATTGTGGTTTTATACATATACATATGTATATAGAGTATATATATTTGTAACTGCACTTCATAGCCTGGGATTAGCAGACCAAGCTTTAGACAAATTACATTGTAATGCATATTACTCTGAAGACAGTTGATCACCCCTTTGTGCTTAGATGGCTTTCATGGCCAAGTCATCTCTTGATTCTTGTGGTAGGTGGACCCATCATACTGGATCTTTGGTCTTCTTTTAGTAATAAGGTAATTACTGTGCTGCTGGTAGCCCACATCAATTGTTTTAGTATTTATTAGGTGTTGCATTTGGTGGATGTGAAATACCATTCCAGTTGAGCTTTCACTTTTGGTGCAGCTTGAACTGTTGCCTGTTGGGTGAGGTTTCTGTAAACTGCTCAAGATTGTTCTGGAGGACTGGAGTGTAGCATGGTGAGGGTAACAGCTTGGTGGATTTTTTTTTTCTCTTGTCTTTTTTATAAGAAGTGATGTATTATTGTATTGTGGCTGGCAGCCACCTGCTGAAGTTGAGGAACTTGACTTGATCATGCAGGCAAATAAATTTACAAATACCTTTTCTTTTTGTCGTGGTTTTTTTTTTCTTGCACGTGTGCATGTTTATACAGTCAGTACTGTGGCCAGTATTTTAACTTTGTCAGAGGGTTTCCAAGCAGCAGATGTGAACGTAGAGTAGGTTCTTGTACCTCTCACTGCTGGCTGAAAAAGGTCAGGGTGCTCTTGTAGAAAGTGTGGGCTTATAAGCCATTTGTGACATAGATACAGTAACTTTTTGAATTTCTATGCCTGTATATGTACACGCTATTTAATTTTTTCCTCATTGAAATAAGCATTCATATATCATTCTTCTGAGATATGCAGAGACAGCAAGAGGAAACTTTGCCTTGAGAGGGGAAGTGTTACTAGCATTTTTCTTGCCTTTCCCTTACTCTCCAGCTTTGGGGAGAGACTCGTTCAAGTTGCCAGTGTCTAAACAGGAGCAGAGATAAGAACCTCATCCAAAAGGTGAGGGAACAGTTAACACTTTAAAGCCAAGAGAGACCAGTCATAGGGAGAAGTGAAGGTTATCATGTTAATAATTACGTGTCTGGTGTCTTTCAGTCTTGGAGTCCACTAGCAAGTATTGTAGATATTCTGCTATTATTTTATAGCTATTAATGAGGAGTAACAGATTTATCTGGCTGCTTTATATATTTTAAAATGTCAGTCAGCAAGAAACAGCAGCTTTAAAGATTCAGATAGTGCTTGGCTGATACATAGAGTGAGATGGCATGAGAAGTTTCTTACCTCACTTTGGGCTGGTGTCAAGTGTAACTTTGCTGATTCCCTCTTCTCTTGCTGCTCCAGTTTCCCAAGGCATGGCTCTGGCTGAAAGGTAACAAAGCTGGATTTGTGCTCCGCTCCCCTGTTCAACTAGGAAGGAGCGCAGGATATGGGAGGTGGCAGTGAGAGGAACCTGTGTGCTGGGATGGTGGATGATGTCTCCAAAGCCCCAGATGGATGTTAGGCTTGTCCCTTTTCTTTTTGTCCTTATTTTAAGAAAGGTAAGGAACTCACAGGTGTGTTGATGCTTAATTTGGTAATGTTTGGAGGCTGCTACAGAAATGCAAATAAGTATTCAGTTACTAATCAAACCTTGCTCTGCTTTGAGGCATGTAAACTTAATGAAGTGTCAACAAATGTGGACGTGGCTGAAAAAACTGATAGTGCAGCATGAGTTCCCTGAGTTCAGGCTTCCCATTTTTCTTCTGCTTTCACTGTATCAGATGTTTAGAAGCATCAGCATGACTGAAGACCAGGTAGAGAGTTTATGTGAGGCACAAGCATGACGCTGAGGAGGAAAGCACAGTGGTTTGGAATGTGGGGAGGTCTAACATCTGTTTGTAACCGTTTGCCACAAGTGGAAGGGATTATAGAATGACAAATAGCGATTCTCTGCCAATGGTCATGTGCTCCATTCAGCATTGCACAAAGAACGCCAATTAGATTTAATACAAATATTCCCTCAGAAAGATCACCTTGATTTAATTATTTTTCAGATGTATAAAGTAGGAATTAACTGAGGCTCTTTGTTCTTTAAAGACTAAGTACTATATTTCTAGCTCTTGGCAGACATTGTCCACAAGTACTTCATGTTCTGTTGGGCTTATGCCAAATTTAATGTACCATGTGTACTGAAAGCATTGAAAACAGACTTACTTTAATTTTAGATTTTACAGCTATTACTGATTTTTTCTTAGAGCTGTTCCATCCAATCTGCTATCATGTTAATTTTTTTCCCTGCAGGAGTTTGGGGAAGGATCATGACAGTCTTTATTTGTGTGGCTAGGGACTGTTTATGTCAGTGAAAGCTGTAGATCAGATGTCTCTGCAGTGGCCAAACTCTCCATTTGTAGAAGCTAAATCAGCACAGTGCATTATTTCTGAACTCTTTTCTTTAATACTGACTGGTACGTTGTGACTGAGGACAGTGTTAAAAACAGTCTATCAAACCTCTTTCAAGAAACTTGATTTTTATAAAATCCTGAGACAAGAAGCTGAATATACTAGAAACTGTGAACTTTGATTTTTCAGCAGTTCCATGCTGTATGAATAGAAAGAAGCCTGACAGAAAGACCTTGGACTCTGAAAAGACAAGAAAGGGAAGAGGTAGGGGAGAGAAGCAGAGCACAAGTAGGTGTTATGGTAGGTAGACAAAGAGGGGAAGGAAATAACTGAGGGAGAGAATAGGATATAGTGCAAAACAGCCAACCAGCATGGGCTGAAGCATTTGTAATGCTACAGTCCTTAGGTCTGCTGATCTCTGCTTGACAGCTGTGTCTGCTGGCCTCAGATTTTGGCTGTTCTTCTTTTATTTTCAACCCTCAAGGCCAAGTAGCTGTCCATAAGCATGGCTTCTGGCCAGGTGGCTCATAGCACTCAGAGTGGAACAGGATTCCCTTCCATTGTGTTGATGTGGAGCAGCATGACATTCGATGGAGCCTGGGTTTTCCGTTTCACTCCTTCTGCTGAGGTTACGTTTATTAAATGACAGTCTGTTTTGGTTTCAGCTTTGCAACTTTAACAACTCTCGCAGAAGGTAAAGTTGCTCAGCGCTTCGAAGACCTACATCTAAGTGGGGAAGTCTCTCATTATATACAGAGGGACTTAAAATCCCAGTGCGTTTTACATTCCCTGTTAATAGTAATCATTGTATTTAAACTCTACGGGAATTTCTAGTTAGTTTGTATTGTAAGCTTAACCATAGCAGTTGCTGTTTTTTCTTAGGCCTCACTCCGGTGCTGAAGTACTAAGCATGGTTTTAAGTCAAGTGTCTAGTTCTCAGCCATAGTCTATATTTCAGACTTTACTCCATCTCAAAGAGCCTGATTAGTCTTTGGAAGTATTACTCAAGCTTTGACAATCTTCAGATATTATCTCACAATCTTCAGAGACTGTATTTTGTGACCTACACCTGTCTTCTCATTCCACTCCATGTACTAGAGTCTCTGTTGGGACCTGTTAAGTTTCTGCAGGTTGTCTTTGCCATGCAGTGTTAGAAGATACTTTTCCAGCATGCAACCAAGTGACCAATTCAGAAGAATTATTGGTAGAAGAGTTTTTACAACTGGACCATAACCTGTGTTCATGTTGGTGTACCCCAGATCTTATTGTAGCAACTGGTTATGGAGACAAAATACTGCCCTATGAAGAAATGTACAGGAAATGACTAGGCCTTGATGAAGACAGAATTGTAGATTGTTCCAAGTGTGTTTTTGTAACTGAGACAGAATTTTAAATTTTTCATTTATTGCTGTTACTGTGCTTGTTTTCAAGCTTAATTTTAAAACATCCTCCATATAAGCTTAGTATGAGCTCAGGATGCATGCTAATAAGATTATTGCTGTAGTAAGCAGTCCTTTGCCGATGAATATAGCTTCTGTTACCTAAAAGAACAAAAAAAGTTGAATAGAAGAGTGAGTATACAGAAAACAAAATTAGCTCTAGTTAAAAAAGGGGAGTAGTTAAGTTTCCTTGTTTTTCAGGATTAAACAGCTTTTAAGTACTGCTCGGGAATAAATTCTTATTTCCTGTTATCTCACTGTTAATTAGTCCATTCATTTAAAAATACATAATTTTACTATTTTTCTGGAAATGAACACACAGTCATATGGAAGATAGTCCCAACTCTTTGTTCCTGTCCTCTGTTCAGGTGCACTCAGCACTGAGTAAATCCAGTTGAGAAACAATTTGAAGTGTGAATCTGTGGAAATCATGGTTGTGCAGAACCTTGTGCCATGTAACTGCAGGGCAGCAGGCAGGCCTGCTGCTTTTGCAGGCAGCAATGTTTTATGCTGCCTTAAAATTGTTTAACTGCAGAATGTGTTCCTGCTGTATGTTAACAACTAAGTTCAGACATTCCTGCAGTCACAAGTGTAGGTGATAAATAATAGCTCTGTGACGCATGCAAAGCTCATGCCTCTGTGCTAGTGGCCAGGTTTGTCAATGAAGAGAAGAATTTGGAAGGGAACTCTGGAGTTCATCTGGTCCAGCTCCCCTTACTCCAAGTAGTTTGAAGTTAAAGCCAGCCCTTTCATCCCTTCCTTTTGCGTGGTTTTGAATAACACACAGCCATGGTGTCTGCTAACAGTGCTTGCCTAGTGCTTACCTGCAATTGGCAGTCTTCTGTCAGTGTAAAACTATGACTAATCCAGTATAATTCCAGAATATGTTCTTAAATTTCAGTAAATCCTGAGTGCACCAACTAGCAACTGAATTCCCTGAATTATTTTGAAGAACTGAGCATTTGAGTTGCGTTGCACAAGGAGTACTGACTGGAGAGAAGGGTATTTGTTGTGTTCAAAGACACATTTATTCCAGTAGACACTGAGCCAAGACATTGCTTAACCTCTACAAAACCATTCTTTACAATGTCTGTGAGTCACAGGTAGATTTCCTACCTGTGCCTCTGCCAGCTGACAGTTCTCAGTTGCTAATGCTCCCTGTTGGTGCTGATGTGGATGGGGCTTAACCATATGGTCTCACTCTGGCTTTCTCTCGCAGTGTTGAAAATCGTTGTCCTGTCTGCACTAGCAGCTAACTGATCTCAGCTCATTGTTGACAGCCACCATCATCAACAGGTCCCTCTCCCTCTGCGCGTGTGGCTTTTGATTATGTATCGTAAATCCAAGTGGAAGCGTGGTTACAATCTCGAGGTTCTTGGACACGGTGAGTTTGCATCTACAAAGTTGTTCTACAAGAACAAACTTTTTCTACTTGCACATGAACTTCTTTTCAAATTTTTCATCTAGAGAATTCAGTAGCTACTTCTAGAGTTCATTTCAAATAGAGCTTTTATTTACCTGTGGAAGATTGAGATCAGCTGCTAGAAGTACAAGTGTAAAACAATACAAATCATTTGTATTGTCTTGCTGTAACTATCTGTAAAGATATTTGTTCTCCAATCACTACCTTTTTTAAAATAAGTGAAGAGAATGCTTTAAGTAGTTCATTGGACAGTATCTCTCTACAGCAACCACTCACAGCTTTTATAAAAATGCAGATTATTATATTAGTGAGATGCTTTCTAAACTGTACCAAATTTACTTTCTCATGCCCTAATGTTGGATTTCTACCTAAGGTTATTTCCAGAGGCTCTGATACAATATTTACTGCCTGCTGAGAGTGATGCCTTCTCCATCTCATCTCCCTGTCCTGTGCACACACATAGCTCCCCTGCCCCAGATCTGAGCTGTGTAATACTTGGCCTGTCTTTACCTCCAGACTTGTGGACCAGAGTTTTTCCATGAGCTGAGTTTTCTCACTAACTCAAGAGAAACAAATTAATTGTGGGAGTTTCCTAAGAGGTACAGGGAGCTGTGCTGTAAGTTTTGTTATTAGACTGACTATATATCCTTCTGATGTGGTAGACTTAAAATTCTTGCATTGCTTTCTGCAGCTTTGCCTGTGAATGTATCTGTGGCTTGTTCTCTTTTCTTAGCCTGTTGGTTTGAGGACAACAGCTGCTGCCTCTTCTCACTGTTGCTTTAACCAAACTAGTAATGTGGTGTTGTGAGAATGTCAACTTTACGTTGATTAGACCAGTTTTCAAGTGGAATTAATGTTAGTGAAATTGAGAGCACAACCTCAAGTACAAAGGGTGTGATTAATAGTGAGAGGACTTTTGGTATGTAACTTTGAAAATGTTTGTAGTTTTATTTTACATCTCAGGGGATTGGAGCAAATAGGCATGAGATGCTAATCATAATAATGTTCTTCATGATCAAAGCTATCAGTACTTCAATGGCTGCTATTTCTGTTTCAACTGCCAAAGTCCTGAAACTGGTTATGAGCAGTCAGTATTGGTGGTTAACAGCCTGAAATATTTTAGGTACGGGAAATACCACTCCATTATTTCACAGGAGTTTGCTGGCTTGAATTCATGCTGCGTATTTGTTTTTGTTTCTGATCAGCCTTGTATTCACTGTGTCTCTTGATTTTCTGTCAAGTTTCTATCATGAGTGAATTCTTAGTCCAAAGTTCCTTAACTCTTCAAGTGTGTTTCAAGGGGAAGCTCAACAATTAGTGCAGTATGGTCTGGAGCTTTAAAAGTAATGTAGTTGCTAGTGTTTTGTTTTATCAATTTGAGTGTCTTGTTGGAAAATGCATTAGGAAGAAGCTTCTGTCTAATGAAACATGGTGGGTCAGAGAGGACCTGCTGTGTTCGAGTACTTGTATATATGCCAAAACCCTTGGAAAAACTAGGAAGAGTTGTGAAACATGGTTGAAGCTGGTGGCTTGAGAAGCTGAAAGGTGTCTGGCATTTAAGTGCTTCATCTCTTCAGACAAACAGTACGCAACTGAAATACTGTAACTGGCAATGAACATTGTTTCTGAAGGCAGTGTTATTATTCTTAAGGTCTTGTACATGTCTATAATCAGAGTGGTGAATTAAATTACATGTCCAGCCAAGATTTGCTCTAGTACAGTCTTGCATAGGTAGGCTGATAGTGATCGTGCTTATGCTGCTGAATTCAGGTGCCTTTAGTGCAGCTGAATCCTTACTTACCCCTGCATAATTGGGCTCAAGTATCAGGTTTGGTGAAGTGACTTGGTAGGTGAAGAGAAACAGAATATGAGCTTAAATTTTTTTTCCTTACTTGGCATGCTTTTTTTTCCCCCTTTTTTTGCTTTTTTTTTTCTTCTTTATTTTGCTTTTTTTTTCCTTCACAGTATGCTTAGAAACAAAGTTCTGCTGCTCAGTACAATTGATCATCTGCTAATCAGATGAGCTACAAACATCAGTTTTATCTTTGTAAAGCATTGGGAAGGTTCAATATTGTAATAGAAAGAGAGAGAGCCAAGTCTGCTGCTTCGTTACTGTGCCTTCCCCCCTGACCAGTACCTTAGCTGTTCCAGCCATGACATGATGTTTTATTTTTTTTTAACAATGGCTTTATTTAGATTATCCTTTTAACTAATGGTTTTGGCACGCTTTAAAAAGACACTTAAGGAAGAGGATCTTGTTGCAGAATTCCAATCTGGGCTAAACTTACAGGCTGCAAATATTTTTACTTTTTAAAATTTAATTAGAGAGTCTTCATTTGTGCCACACCAAAAATCAGCTTTGGAGCATGTTGAGTTTGCAGACAGTTACCTGAAAGGCTGAAGTTTTGTCAAAGGTTTCAGTCTTCTGCACACTGGAGCTGGTTTAGATTGCTCTAAATGCATTTGTGGTCAAAAAGAGATTTCATGTTGCTTTCAATTAACAAGAAAGCTTTTCTTATGATCTTTGATTTCAGTTGGCTGCCACTTCACTGGGAGTTTTGATTGTAATATTTCAATGCCCCTTTGAGTCAGGCCTTCTGTTATCTTCAGTTAACTTTTGTTTTCTGGACTTTTTCTTTTGCCAGTAAAGATAAGTCTTGCTGCTTCAGTGTATACAATCCTAGTGGCATTGTTTTTGGGGTGAGAATTTCAGCCTTACTTTTTCTTATACAATTTTTGTGGTTTTGGTAGACTTCTATATTAAAAATTAAGGAATAAGCACCATGCTATGTCTTTGGGAAAGAGATGTTTACTTAAACATGTTAATAAAATAATTAGTAAGTAACACATGAGGATGTTGGGATGGGAATCACATTTATTGAGATTATTAACCTTTTTATATTGCTGGATGAGGGTGGGTGACTGGAAAAGACTGAACTAGCTATGAAAAGAAACCCAGTTTCTCCTAAACTCTCACCCCTTCACCTTAGGCTCAGTCCTGTTTTTAAAAAGCCTGGAAAAAGTAAAACATATGGTTAGTCCTGCAGCTGGACTTCGGCAAATTATAGTACACCAAATACGAGGATGCTTAGTTGTAAGTTTTAATACCAGGAGCAGTAAAATACAGGTCTCTGTCACAAAACTGGGAATGTGCAGTTGTTCCCTAAAGTGGTGCTTTGTTCCACAGGCACTGAGCTCTAACTCAGGGTTCTCATTGTGCAGATTTCAGGACTGAAGCTTTGTGTCAACAGCTACACCTCTGCACTTTGGCTGTAATATTTACATCAGTCTTTTAAGTAATTGAAAAAAGTATATCTTATTTCTGATGTGAGACACCTACTTTAACTATTAGATTTTAAATATAATGAAAGTTAAATAGCTATATATCTAAAGTTACTGGCACAGGTTCTTTCCCACCTTGATAATTAACTGTACTTTCAAAATAAAGAGCTTAGGCCGCAAAATGGTATGAAAGTGAAAACTTTCATAGAAAATAGTTGTTGGGTTTTTTTTTGCTTACCTGTTTTTATTATTGTTGGGGTTTTAAAAATTTTTCTGTAATTTAAATGAAGTGCTTCCCTCCTAACAAGAAAAAAAGCCTCAACTTGGAAGCGGTTACTAAAAGAAAAATGCTTCATCTCAGAAACTAATAAAATTATTTGAGCTGATATACTCCTCATGTTGGTTTTGTAACACTGTATAATGTTGATAACATTTCTGAGTTGCTTGGTGTAGCTGACCTTGCATCTTTTTGTCCTAGCAGTCATGTTTGCATGCGAGGAATAACTATTATAACATAGAGGAGGGCAAGCTTCTGACAGTGCTGTATTTATTTGTATGGTTCAAAGTTTATTTTGGGGACATGTAATCCACACACTTCCATCAGTGAGATGCTAAAAGTACAGAATGACTTCAGTGTTTTAAGAAGTTTAGGTACAACACTGCCTGCTAAGGCAGGGAAAGTGTTTTCTTTCCTTTATGTTTAGAGAGTATCTATTCTACAGCTGGGGTTGATGTTGCTGGAGTGAGATTGAGAAGGCTTGAAAATTTGTTCTGCCACAAAGTTGCATTGATGCAATACACAGTGCTAAAGGCAGTTCTGATGATCAGCCTGACAAACTTGTAGCTTTCATCAAAACTCTCTTGACGCTTCTATAAAGTCATACTGGGTGTCTAGTGTCAAAATGGCTCCAATGACTTTGCCATATTTGAAGTTCTTTAGTTTTGTTAGTATGTCTGTTGAATAGTTAATTACATAAATGGTATTTCTTAGATGTTTGAAGTTTTTTTGATTGTTTTGTTTTACTTTGAATTTGCATTGATCCAGAAGCTTGAATGTGTCATACATCTCTTCCAAATCTGAGTAGTGACTTCTTGAAGTGTGCCAAGGTTGCCCGTGACAGTTCATACCCTCAGAGCATTCTGCTCTGCAGAGGGACTTAAGCACAAGAGTAACTGATGACAAGCAGCAAATTGAATGCAAACAGGGCTTCCACAAACCTTTATGAATAGGTGTGAATGAGGCACCGCTGAGCTCAGTATGAGCAGCTGTTAGCAATTTGAAGCAATGTTCATAAACAATGTCAGTCCAGAGAGGGCCGATCTACCCCTGAAAACTTGCAAAGATCACTTCTGAAGAGCCAGATTTCTTGGAATGAATCGGTCTGCACTGAATGGCTGACTGAAAAGGGACAAGTGAAATGGCTCCTCCTGACTAGATTATTACTGTTAACTTTGCTACACTAGAAAAACAGGACCCAATGTTTCCGTGCTGCACAGAGGTGCACTTGAAGATACCCACATAGGCTGTGTTTGGGTATCTGGAGGGCACACCATGGGTTAAAGTGGAGGCTTCTCTCAATCTCTTTCCCAAGGTTCAGAAAGGAAGAAATCTGTACTATATTAACCAGTCAGTTTGGTTAATAAGTGATGCTGTAAATAATGTGAAATTTATTTCCAAACTCTCTAAAATACTACTGTGTTCTGAATTGTCTGGTACTGTTCAAAAATGATGTGGTTGTGGTGCTGTCAAAACTGCCATTTTTTGTGGCTGTATGCTCTTTTCAGTATATTTGCCCAACAGTGTTTCCTATTTCCTGAATGGAAATTTTTTCTTTGAGAGAAAGCAAGTAATTCTTTGCTGCACAAAGCCTGCCTCTCAGGGCATACAGGTACAAAGTGCAAAGCTGAGGTCATTACTAGAAGTGAGTTTGCAAGTGTGAAGATAAGCCTGCATGTCAGAAAAATGCCTGAATGAGAAAGAAATGTAGATTTTATTTCATGCTTGTGTTAGTTCATGTCTAGCTCCATCTTTAACTGTTCAACTACGTTTGTTTTGGAGGCTTCTCCAGGTAGCTTTGAAATATGAGCTGGTATGTACAGAGAGCCAGAGTCCTGGCCAAGATACAGCTTTAAGTATGAGTTTTTGTTTGGGGGTTTTTTCCCCAAAGAAATTGTTGAGCTGTTTTGCTTGAGAACAAGTCAAGTAAGTAAACCAGTATTAGTTGATGAGAAATACACTGAACTTGTGTTCTCAAACCTCATTTTTAAGAATCTTACTAGTTTTTAGGCCATATTTTGAAGGTTTATATTCATACAGAATTCTGCTGTGGAATTCTTGTGGATCAAGGAAGAACATTTTTTGTCTTCAGGAACACTTTCTTTGCGGGTAGAATTACAAAGAGTCAAATTGCTGCCTTGCTAATATAATTGCATTGGAGTTTGTAATGTGACATGGCGTCATTGAAAATGCTGGGGCAGTCCACGAAACTACGGCTGAACATTTTAACACTGCCTCACAATGGGTGCATCATTTTGGCAGTTGCTAGAAAAATGTTCTGCCACAGTACTTGTCACTATCCCTGGACTCAACCAATCTAAAATTACTTTTGTGTTCATCTGCTAAATTTTATGTGACATATGCTGAGTAGACAAGAAGCAATACAGATTCTGGAAAGCATAGCTGCTTTAAAAACTAACAGGCCACTCTCTTCATACCAAAATGCCTTTGCTTGTCTTTTATGACCTACACGCTTGGGAATATTTTTTCTTCCGGTTGTAACTGAAGGCTGTACTTAAAAAGTTGCCATATTGAGCTAAATACCTTCCCTTAATTGAAGGTAACATTTTTCTGTTGACACATAAAATTGAAAATTTGAAACTAGTCATAGCCTTGAAAACCTCCAACAGTAAGTCAAATGTTAAACATAATGATTTCTTAGCTCTTAATTAAAACTGAACCATGTGGTCAGACCAAAGTCCCTTGGGTCCCTATAGAAATAGTGCAGCTCCATCTCCATGACTGAGGAATTCCGTCCTGGCCTTTTTTTGGTGGGATATTTGGCATAATATTGCCAAACATTGTGTGTGACAAGAGCGAAGAGTACCTACCAGTTCTCCTTTGTACTTCTAAAGAAGTAACTATATTTCTGTCTCAGCCAAGGAGTAGAATTTAAGGATGGAATCTCTAGCACTGAGTTCATACTATTTGGAAATGACCTTTCTGTTGTTAGGTGTTAGTGCCTGCATAGAGGTAAAGTGCAACTGCCTGTTTATTTTTATAAGCAGTAAACCGCTTACCCAAATTGGATTAGAAGTGTAGGAAGTAAAGTGTATTGTGCCTGTCTAGATATGCTAAATCATGCATTTCCCATGGGATTAGAAAGGAAAGAAAAAGATCAGATTGACTGGCATGGGATTTTTTTTTCTCTGAGCGGTAACAAATTGTGAACAGGCAGGTGGTCTAACATGAGGAGATATTGGAACTGTCCTGTTTGAATTGCTGGCTGTAGGAGGTGGTGCATATGAAACTAAAGTGTGCAAAAAGTTGGTTTTGTGTTTATGTATAAATACAAGTTGTATTAGCATAGAAGTTGGTTCACCTTAGTTTTTAAGGGGCAGCTTTTAATGTATCTGGATATATTTCAGTATACCTCTATTAGAAACCTATTGCATGTGACAAGTAATCAATTCTTGTTCTCTTGGGTTACTGTCTAAAAGTAACATTTGTCCTGTACCTGAGCTCATACAACAGTGTTTAAAGAATTCCTAAAAAGACATCCTTGACTGTCAGAAGTACAGGAAACAGAGGTACTGAACCCCCTGTGTCGGTACAGAGCTCTAACATCTCCTAGCAGGCCAGTATGAAAAAAATCTGACCCTTGGCTTGCAGAGAGGAGGCAGCTCCTGACGGCTCTCCAGAGGAATGAAGATCATATGCTTTTATGCATGAATGCTGCAGGTGATATGTTTAGAAAGGACCAAGTTTTCTACCTTGTGTAAAGACTGTCTAAAGTTTGAAGTGTGGAGAAGGAATATAGTAAGATGTTTAACAGCAGTGATTTGCAAAATATTGAGGTATGAGCTACGGACTTGGGACATTGACATGCAGGGGTGAGGGGAGCCGTTTTGAGGTTATCCAGCACTTTTTTTTACCAGAATTGCAGAGGGACTGCAGTCAAAATGGTGAGTGTCAAGAGTTTAGCAATTGTGGTTAGGAATTTAGGATAAAGCAGAGGGCTGTTGTATAAACTTGACTTTTCTGCTTCACAATCTCTTTGAGGAAAAATAAATTTGCCTCTTAGAGATCCATTTGTGTGATATGGGAATTGATTAGAATCTGAACTGAATAGTTTTTAACCTTTGTCGCTCTTAGGATATATTTTTCCTAGAGTGTGAGTGTGGGGAGACAGCCAGTTACAGCTGAATTTCTAAAGCTGAATACTTTTCCTGTCCTTTTTTTTTTTTTTGCTAATCTGAATGAATAATTTAATATGAAATGTTTTCCATCACTGAAAATGAGGCAAAGATATTTTTCAGAACTGAAAGTGTTGCTCCTTCTAGCAACTGTCTGTCTTAACAATCTCTGTACAAGTCTATGGTGAAATGATCTGGCTTTGTGGGAATGAAAAATTTCAGGTAATGCAGGTTTGGCTAGTTCTGTTATAACCTTAAAGGTTTTGCAAGTACAAAAATTGTCTTGGAAATTAATTCAAATTGGGCCTCCCTTTATTTAGAGGAAGCCATAATACCTGAAGCTCAGTGAATCTGAGTTCTGATGCTGAATGATTGCAGAACAACAGCTAAACAATTTAAGGAAGTGCTTGGGCATAGCCAGGGTTAATTGAACCAGAAATGATCCTAGAGAACTTTAAAAACCCCCTTTTATAATAGCTTTTTCTAGGTACCTGGGAAACTAAAGTTTACTGTCTTGGAAAGAAGCCTGGTGCAGCTACATCTGTATGGCTCTGACTTGGCAGATGGCTTGCATCAGTTTGACCTTTTTGGAAACAAATGTCCTTTCTTTAGAATGAATCTTTGCTTATCATTCTTTGAGACTTGGATTTTTAGGAATTCAGCATGTCTGATGCTTCAGGGTAGTACTTGAAGCCAGGTGAAGGACCATCTGTGCTGGTTTCAACTGGGATAGAGGTAATTTTCTTAGTAGCTGATGCAGTGCTGTGTTTTAGGTTTAGAATGAGAATAGTGTTAATGCACTGATGTTTTGGTTGTTGCTGAGCAGTGCTGACTCTGAATCAAGGCCTTTACAGGGTCCCATGCTGTGCCAGCGAGGAGCTGCACAAGAAGGTAGAAGGGAGCACGGCAAAGAAAGGTGACCCGAACTGGCCAAAGGGATGTTCCATACCAGAGGACCTCATGCCCAGTATTATAAACTGGGGAAAGTTGGCTGGAAGGGGCTGGCCGCTGCACAGGGATGGTCTGGGCATCTGTCAGTAGAGTGGTGAGCAATTGTGTTGTGCATCACTTTCTTTGGTTTTCTTTCTCTCTCCTCTTATGTTGGCTCCCTTTTCCTTATTATGTCTTAGTTTAGTTTATTTCAATTACTTAATTGTCCATATTTCAGCCTCAGGGTTTCACCTTTTTTCCCTTGATTCCTCTGCATGTCTCACAGGGCAGGGAAGGTGTGAACAAGCAGCTTCATGGTAGCTGGTGACAGGTTTGGGTTGGTTAAACCACAAGATTGTCTTAAGAGCAATTCCCAAATGTCCTACTTGGGCAACAGTTGCTGTGTTGCTCGTTGGGCCCCATTTCTCTTGTGAAGGACTTCCCTGAAGTAGCTTCCCTGAAGTAGAGGAACAGGCACACAAAGATGTAAGGGAACAGGACTTCATAAGAAATGCTCAGTAGGTTTGTCTGATGGTAAAGTATGATTCCTGTGATGGGAAATGTCTTTGTGCAGTTAGACGACTTGTTGCCACTAGGCTGCTTCAGGGACAAATTGCTCCACAGTTGCTTAAGGATCACCATGGCTGGACGAAAGAGATTTTAGAGTTGGCAAATCTGTTAGAAGGAGCATTAGTTGTGCCTTAAGAATTTGAGATTCTATTTAGATATTTTACTCAGCTGTCCTGCAAATCTAATTAACCTCTCCCACCCCTTTCAGAAGTGGTCAGTGCAGAAGAGTTCATAAAGTGCCATCTACCCTTCATGTCACAGAAACTTGAGATGCAGAAAAGGGCTCTTATCTGGAAGCTGTACTATAACAATGGGCCTTTGTTTTCTTGGCCCGTGTAAGAACTTTCTTACTTCTTGCCATAAGCCACCACACAGTAGTGCAGGGGATTAGGTCATTTCCTTCCCTTCTCCTCTTCCTGCAGATTATTTGATTAGCATTTCTATTGTATACTCTAAATAGCATGTTCTTGGCTTCAGGCTGTTTGCCCCCTCCATAATCTCCTTAAAACACTGTAGTATGACTTTTTATTAACAGTGTAACAGGGGAACTCCTTGCACAGAGATTACATGTGACGTAACACAATAAAAGATTACTGGGGCTGGTAAGTCAGTAATCTTCCCTTCTTTCTTCTTCCTTCATGCACCTGAGGCTAGGCTTCTGAGAACCCCTTAACAGTGGTAATGCCTTACAACACATAATATTTGTCTGTTTTTTATATCATTGGCTTTGATCAGAGTTCAGCCCCTGACTTCATGGGAAACAGAATTAAGGTTGTGTGTAGTGTATGTTCAGCATTCAGTATGAGTGTACAAATACACCTCCCCTGTGGGATCATTACAAATCCCAGTTTTTCACATTTCCTGCTCCTTTTTCTCAATGTTTCCTTTCCTTCCATCTCTGTTCTTATATATTCTGTGTGCAGTAATTTCAAGCTCTTATCCTGCGTGGGGTTTTTATTCTGCTCCTTGCCTGTTTTGTTGAATAAAATTATCAGCAGCTGTTAAAAATGTCAGTCTTGAAATTTAGTGGTAATGTACTGATCAGGTTAACTCCAGCTTGAAGAGTTTGCCATTCAGGCCTCTTGCCAGTCTGGGTGCTAGAGGCCACAGTGTTGCCCTTTGCCCCTATCTGTAAGGCTGTCTTTTTTGCTTGAACAGCTAGAAATGCATTCCTCTTCAAAGCTCCTGTTGAATGTCATGTGAAATCACGTAATTGTATCAAACTGTACAGCATCTGCTTGTGAGTCAGATAGAGGAACATGACGATACAGCCCTTTATTTCTTTAAATTTCTTTAAAAACTTCAAGGAAAGAACCTCCCCTGCAGTTCTGCATCACTTCGTGAAATTAGCAGTGATATCTTGGGCTACAGATTGCATTGTTTTAGGCTGGCATGGTATCGGTACTCCAGGAGAAGTCTGATAGCTTGCCTAGTGACAGCATGCTGGAGGCATTTGCTTCCAGTCCTCAAGGCATGGCATGGTTCTTGCATGCAGTGAAAATCATTAAGCCCTCCTTGTCATAAAAGTGGGGGGCAATGTTGACACAAGAACAGCTGAGTAGAGCATGGCTGTGAGTAAACACGAGCAGGGAAACAAAGTGGTTCAGACTCAGTTGGGTGAGGTTCAGAGGCAGCCACATAGAAGTGTGCCTAGGGACAAAATAAACCTTCAAAAAAACTGAATTAAGATACAGCTGAAAAATAACAGCGATGAAAAGGACATTGTGTAGTGTTGCCTGATAGCTCCAGAGGGTCACTAATATGAAGGCAGGTAAGGATTGTCATCTGCAGGAGGCTGAGTGGGGTGGTGGAAAGCAAATCCACCTGCTGCGGCTCACTCTGCCTTCTTAGGTGGCTGCAGTGTAAAGTAATCTACAAGCTTATTAACCTGAACTCTGAACAGCTGCATCTGTAAAATGAGAATAAAGGAGTTCTAGAAGCAAATTAGTCTTTAAGGTCTGCTTTTCAGGATGAACACTTTTGAAACAGTACAACTCAAGTTTTACAACTTGTGTGAGAAAAGTAATGCAATCTAGAAGTGGTCATACCAATGTAACTTATCGCTACAGTTAAATAGTTAAATACCTGAATACAGAGCTCCTTTTGTGCTCTTGGTGCCATATCTGTCTGTTAAGTGATACTAATGCAGTCCTGATGTGGTTTTCTTTTTTTTTCCTTTTAAAACAAAATCACAAAAGCAAACCCTTAGCTTTGATTAAAACAGCGTTGAAGCTCTCAACTTTGTATAGGCTGGGATGAAATAGAAAATACTTGAAAGTGGTGGGGAAGGTGGGTTGGTGTGACTCCTCCACCCCAGTAAAAAGTGTCGTTTTAAGGATCGACATGTTACCAGTGGAAAAGCTGGGTTTGTGTGCCAGTAGTGTGAGGCCATTGATTTTTAGCAGGGAGGAAGATTCAACTTAAATCTCAAGATCAGGCTTGATGAGTCCCTGGTTTTTCTGTTGAGATTGATTGAGAAGGTCTCTATCTCCTCATTTGCACTGGTATAGTGGGCTAACAGAATAAACCCAGAAACAGATAAGCAAAATTATTTGTGTTGAAATAGTTGGGGATTTGTGTGTTTTGGTTTTTCCCTTAGACCCTTGCCAGTTTAGTAACCTGATAGCTGTGATAATGACCATACCATTTCAGAGCAGTGTTCAGTAGTGTGGGTTTTTTGGTGATCAGAAGAGTGGAAACAAGGGAGCACCGGTACATCAGTGTTTCTCCAGACACTTTCCAGTGTTCAGCAGCTGTGGCTCAATCACTTCTGTGGAGCAAAGTGGTATCTTTGTGCTTGGTAATCTAAAATAGGAGAAAAAGTGTCTTTGAGCTTATGTATAGTTTTATTATCCAGAATATCCTATGACAAGGGTGTTGTGCAGCTGAGTTTTCTGGGTAGGTGACAAGATCCTGTAACAGGACAGCTGTACAGTATTACTTAGGAGAAAGTTGGCTGTGGGGTACAGGTTGAGGAGAGAGAGAAGAGGGATGCGTTCACCTTGTTCTCAGCAGTGAAGCTGATTTAAGTGGAGCTGCAACTTATTCTGTGTTATGGCATTATGAACAAAAAAGCTGTTTTGATGGTTCTTTGAGTCTTACCCAGTGGCTATAGTGTGAGGTGAACTGGGGAAGAGATACAGCTAAAAAATAACAGAGCAAATAATGCAACTTTTCAAAATGTTGACAGATCAGTCCATAAAATTGTGTGCTTAGAAAATTGAGTTGGCAAGCCAAGGAGAGAGCAGCAGAAACAGGAGCAACAATCACTTGTACAACTTCAAGATGTGAAATGTCAGGCTTTATCTACATTGTTTAAGCCAGGGTAACCATGTACCCCTTCTTCACAGCTGCCCACTACAGCTGTGATGTAAAACTTGATGTGAAGGTTAAGCTGCTGTGTCTCATCGTGCTTGCAGCAGCCTCACGGCATTTGCGTGATCGATTCCACGAGAACTTGGAAGCTGTGGTAGCTTGATCGCCACTTCATGGCTCAGACATTTAAATTATCCCACCCACCAGCTTGATGCAGTGATTTCAATGTTGGTGGAATGAGAAATGAGCTCATAACCTGGTCTGGCACATGCAGATTTGCCTTTCTAAATGTGCATCCTACAGGAATGAGCTGTTGTAGAATCATTGGTGATGACAGTCCAGTACTCACAAATGGCATCTGCAGGTGTGTCATGTGTCCAGTTCTACATTATTAGTGAAAACGGAGATAGCAAGGCTTGAAGAGTTTCTGCTGGTATAATTCTCACTGTATTAAGAAATTACGCTTTGTGTGGGAGGTGAGGAAAGCTAGCTGGGCTAATAAATGATGGTTAAAAAAAAAGAAAAGGTATAGCATGCATGGGTACAGTTATGTAAGAGAAGGAAATAAATCAGTGTTTCTCTGAGAACCTCATCCACAGAGCTGCCAGGCGATTGGGCTGCAGTATTGTTCTCAGCACACCCTCCGCTTCCTTTTTTCCTTTTTGGGGCCAGGATGGATGAATTGATGGAGCCAGGAGCAGGATGCTGGCTCTGCCTCCAGCCAATGCTGCGTGGTGCTGCGGTGTTTACCCGGCTTACGCAAGGCAGAGCCAGCCCCTCTTGAGGCAGAAGGCGCTTCCCACGGCTGAAGTAAAAGCACACAGAGGAGTCAATCAGTCTGGCAGTTGCTGGGGGCTTAAAGGAGTTGGTGGATTTCAGCTGATTTTTATCAAGATCGAAGGGTTGAGTTTTTTCTTCTCTACTGTGTAGGAATACTGAAAGGACACAAATATCCTGGTAAGTGTTCTGCATACCGTTGCTTTTCCCTTTTAGTGTGGTGTTGTTTCAGTCTCTCTTCTAAAAGCCTTCTCAGTTGCAGTGGTTTTCAATGATGTGGTGGAAAGGAAATCTGAGAGTAGGCAGTGTCTGCAGGCTGCCCTTCCACTTCAGAGAGGCAGAGACATTCAAAGTGCACAACATAAGTGCTGTTTGATCATAAGAGATGTCAGTCACTTTTCTTTAGGGTGCAGAGCAAGGTGCCTTAAAACTGTCATTACCTAACACAATCGTACCAAGGGGAATTTCTCATGGAGCTGTTAAATATTTGTGTTGTCTAAATAGGAAAAAAAGGCTTTAAATGTAACTGTAATTCCTATTTTTGCAGGGTGATATAGTATGCTATGTGAAAAGGCTTTAGTGTAATACGAACAGCTATTTAGCAGATACTTTGGTACATGAGCTGCTTCATCAGGAAGTCAGAGGCTCATAAAAAGTAAAACTGTAATGTTCAGGCATATAGTAGAACAAGAAGTCATTGTGGTTTTATGCAAGCCCAGACTCCTCAGCCATATATTCCAGTACAGGTGCATCAGACAGTAGATTTTCCTGGACTCAGTCATCAAAGCTTGAAAAGTTCCATTGCTTTGTGTAGAAATAAGATGCCTCTGTTTTGGTCTAGACTCTTAGTAAGTTTTGCTTTTGTGACTGACTCTAAGTGAAAGTTGGGATTGCTGGTTTTATTCTTTTTTAAAGGTAGTATTGTGTCATTTGTCTGAAGCAGTGGAGAGAATAATTTTAAAGGTTTCTAACTGTAGAGTTCTCTGCAGCAGAACTACACTTCTGTACCAGTATCGTACTAAGTTTTTTTCTTTTCTGCTTGTACTTTGCAAGGCAGTCTCTGAAGATACAAATAGGTATGCTATGGCTAATGAACACCTGATGTTCTCCCAGTGTGCCTCTATGCTGTATTGTTTTATGGCTCTTTATAGGGGTTACAGGTTATAAATAAACTTCATTTGATAATCTGAGTGAAAAAAAAATGAAATCAAAACTATACTGTTTTCAGCATAGCAAACAGAGTTTGTACTAACAGGCAAAGTGCAAGTGCAGCCAAAACTTCATGGAGAAAGCTGCAAATTAACCTTGTGAAGTAACTTGTGTGAGTAGCTTTGACAGGCAGTTCAGCTGATGGAGCAAGGACAAGCTGTGGTGTTTGGCCCTTGCGTTGGAGGGGCTGAGCCCTGTGCAAGGCTCTGTGCGTTGTCACTGCTATATCCGAAAGCTGACGTGGAGAAGATGGGTGGCAAGGGAGTTCAGACTGCGTGTAAATGGAGCAGGTTAACTGGTGAAGAACTTTCTCAGCTAATTAAGGATACAGATAATATTGCAGTGACAGCTTTAAAATAGACACCTTGTGCTAAAAGACAAATGTTTTTGGCTTCCCACACGCAGTCTGAATTACATCATTTATAACCTGTAGGAGGTTATCGTGGTTTCCTCAGGGGAAGATCAGCTGTTAGTTTTCATAACTGAAAAAAATTCTGAACTATTTTTTTTCCAGGAGAGTATTTTCAGAATTGATTTTTGTCAGTCTTTTGGAGTGGATCATTATTGGTTATATAAATCTTCCAGGTTTAACCCAACCACATTCTCATGTCATCAGTGGCAGTTCAGAATAGAGAACTGAAGTTAGCAGAGGTCTGATTGAAATCAGGCCCTTGTGCTTAGATGGGGTTTTTTCTGTCTTCTGAAGAGGAATGCTATTTTTGAGTTCTGTCATAAAGTACAGATTTTCATATAGGTGCCTGTGATACAAGTCCTATTCTAAAATACTTCCCTTGTTCATTGAGCAAGGTTGCTTGTCCTCAAGGCACTGTTCCTGTCTTTCCTGAAATTGCTGAGAACTTCTCAGACTTGCTTCTGAGGCTGGAATAGAACTTGAAGCAGAATGCTAGATGCCAATTCAACCAAAACTGCTGTTTCTTAGACTGGAAAAAGTTTGCTGTAGCCTTGGAGCACAACAGTAGATTTGCTCCTGTGTATCAAGTTAATGCCCCTTTGAAAGTGTCTCCAGACAATGGGCTTTTTTTTGTGTGTGCTCTGACTCTTGCATGACTTGCTTCCAGGATGACCAGCCCACTAAATGGCAGATGTCCATAGTAAAAAGATGCTTTCAATCTGTTTATGACAGTGAAAAAAACTCTCTATTAAAATTTTACAGATGTTCTCAAGCTGTAGTAGCAGATAGCTGTTGCATTGGTTTATGCTTGGCGTGTCCTGTGCAGGATCAGCATCTTGCTCGTTTCAGAGCTTGGCCACATTGTCTTGTTTTTGATGCTTTCATATCGTAAGGCACTTGGTGTGTGTAGTGGATGACTAAGCTTATTCTGAGTTACAAAAGAAAAGGTGTACACTATAGACTAAAGAAATAATAAGCCATATTAAAGCAAAAGGCTGGACTATATGCCACACTCCCATGGCTTATTCTTGGGGTATTTTGATGCTGAAAAACTCCTTTTTCTAGAAATAAGAAAATGAATTATCCTGCCTTAGAAAGCTAGTGCATGGCTATTGATCTAAAGTGATAGGCATTTAAATTGCACTAACAGCTGTATCACTATACCTTCCCTGTGAATCTGTAGTGAAGGATGCACACTGTAGATAGAATCTGGCTAATCTCAAAAGTAGAGTCTAAAACGTGCTGATGTTAAAATTGCAGGGGTGTGTGTGTGAAGGAAATGTGAGCTTGTTTTTAACTGGAAACTGTAAAAGCTATGATTGAAAAAGCTATGGTTGATAAACACATGCTCTTTTTACCCATTGATCAGCAAAAACTATTTTAATACAAGCTTATGAAAAGATTGATAGGTGAAAGAGTTAAAGGAGAATAACTTTCCAGTGGTGGAAGTTACTTCACCTGTCTCATAGAAGAAAGTGATTTCTCAACCCTTGTCTTAGCTTTCAGAAACATAGTGTGATACAAGGAGCTGATTCCTTGTTACTCCCACCAGTGGAGATCAGTAATAATATTGATATTGTTTGTGAAACCTGGCAACCTGGACTTGGTGGGAACACATACTCTAAGAAGTCAGTCTGTTAGGAATTACTGAGGGGTTTTAGGTTTAGGTTTTTTGGTTTTTTTTTTTCTTTTGCTTCTCTCTGATTACTTATTGCCTCCTCCTTCTTCCATGCTTGCAGATATATTCATCTTGAGAGACTAGTATTCTGTACAGCTTTTTTGTGTCTCATAGGGACTTTTAACTTCATTATTCTGGCTGTTTAAATCTGGAAATCAAGATCTTTCCTTTGAAGTGGTGAGATGTAACCATAGAAGAGAATGTGCAGTGCTGAAATATTGTACACGTATTCAGAGGATTTTGGTTTCTGATCTTGCAGTCTCAGGGAGCTTGCCTAGTGGAAACAGAGTGATAAAGAGCTTAAATGTGTAAATGCATGTTGACAAACTTGGGTCCTACTTGTGTATTGTCAGGTATTGTCACACTATTCAATGTGAATTGCTTGTTTGCAGTATGGGGTTTTAAATCCAAACAAAGCTGTAGACAGCAACATGTAAATCTGGAGGGACAAGGGCAAAATCTTGTTTCATTGGTAATGGAGTTACTTATAGTTTATGTCTTACTGGTCAAAAGTGCACCCAAAGTGCATATTCCAGTCGCTTGATAGAATTGTGTGGACTTCCTAAAGTTAATTGTGTTCCTAGAATAATTTGAGCTGGGAGGTTGTCTGGTTCATGCCCTGGACTCAAAATGGGACTGGACTGCCTTAGACCAGACTGTTCAGGGCCACATGCAACTGATCTCCAAGGATGGAGATCTCATAGCCTCTGTGGATTGAGGGTTTTCTCCCCCATAATAGCTGATCGGGATTTTTTTTTGTGTTGTTTGTTCCCTCTTGTTCTGTCACTGCATACCTGTCAAAAGGACTGGATTCCATTTTGTCCCTATCCCTTCTGGTTTAACACAGAACTGCTGGGGTAAGAGCTGGATGTGAGAATTGCAAGGGTAGTCAATGGAGAGCTGCCAATTGCAAATAGTATAAAAGGAAAAACATCAATACATAAGATGCCTTGTGCTTTATTTCTAAAAGCCAAAGAAAAATCCAAACCTTAAAATATGTAGATACAGAACATAAAGATATTATAAAATGGAGGGGGAAATTCCCAATTTTTTGCATCTGAATCAGCATATTTTTATTTTAATATACTCATTGACAGAGGACTTCTTTCTATACTGTGAAAGTGGTTTTCTATGCTGTATTTTAGAAAAGGGCTAGTCTGACAGTAGCTACAGTTGCTAGCAGCCTATAATGCTGGCTCTGTGTTTAGAAAATGACGGTAATTTATTACAAAGAGACTTTTATTCTAGTATTTTTAGCTTGCAGCCGAGTGTTTAATGAATCTCTGCTTGGGCTCATTGAATTTATGTTCTCCCCTCCCCCTGCCCCATTTTAACCATTAAGATACTGCTACTCTTGCTGCATTTCCAGAAGCTGTACTTGGTCTACAAAATAGCAAACTTATTCACAAAGTTGCTCACAAACGAAATCTGAAGACTTGCTGAAGCAACCAAAGACTAGTTGTGAGTCAGTCTCGTGAGCAGGAAAGGCAGCTGAAGGGTCGAGGATGATTGGTAAGCTAGGGCTGATAGTTCAAAACCAACCAAAATTCAGTCTGTCCCCCATGGAAAATGTGTTCAGTGAAAGTGAGCTCTTAACCTCATGTGCTCTGAAGCGTGGTTGGTGCAGTCTTCTCAGGCAATAGTCTGGATGCAGAGACCAGTGTTTGCATGAGACAAGAGACTACGATACGACTTTGCCTTCTACTGGAATGGAGTCAGAAATCTCTGGCTTGCTTTCTCTGCTGTAGCAGTCTTTGCCTTCTGTTACTTTAGTGAGTACTGCAGAATAGGAAGGCTTGTAAGAAACTAGATTAATATTCCTCAGACAAATTTTAACTGCTTTTCTCAGTGTAGTTATCATCTTTCAATCCTTCAAAACAGTTGCACATGGTAGTATTGAGCAAGTTATCATCATTGAACTTTCTGCTGCCCCCAGAGGAACCAGTGTTAAGAATAAAAAGGTGTTATCTGTTCATGAGTTCTTCCCATTCCAGTTTCTTATTTTTGGTACCGAAAGATTTTAACTGGTACCCTTTGTGATTTGGGGCTAACTGCAAACAGTTGTCCTCGCCTTTAGCCGTGCAAGTTGCTTTGCTCACAAAATCTTTTCAAATCCATAATACTGTACTGTGCAAAGGTAAGGGTTTTCAGGCTTTGGTCTCTTCTCTTTGGCAGAAGCAGAGATCTTGACATGAAAAGTTTACTGCTGTCAGTTCTATGATTTTTGGAAGAACATTGGATGAGATAAGATGTCAATTACAAGATCCTATTCCTTAGCAGCTTTGAAGGTTCTTGGAGGAGTTTATAACAGTCTGTTGTTCAGAGCTTGCTCCAAGGAAGCCTGTTGCACTGATGTCTGGAAATGCTGCTGCAAAAATGTAACTTGCATGCATTTTGTTCAAACAGTTGGTTCTTAGCTATAGAATGGCACTTCAGAGCCAAGCTGTCTTTTTAATGACCCTTTCCTAACTTTTGAAAGAAGTCTCCTCTAGTACTCTAGGAATAAAAACTGATCAGGTTATACACAAGAGAAGGTCCATTTTATATATTTCAGTGGATCCATGTATTCTATTCAACAGCATTCCTTCCCATAAGTTCTCCACTCAGCTTTAAATGATCCATAAGCCTGCTCTGTTTCAGGAGTAGAGATGTTATCACACAGCAGGTTAGACTCATCTCTAGTGGGACAACGCTTGTGTTTTATTTGCAGACATGAAATTTCCCTTGGATTGGTCTTCAGGGCCTCCTTGGAAGGATATAATTGATCTGTTATATCTGGGAACAAAAATATTTTCCTTTGAGGTACAGTGCACCAGACAGATCACACTGGATGAGAAGTAGTGTGTATGTTGGACTGATTATTTTTTTAGGAGTGCTGAATTTTGTATATGCTAGAGTTGAAGTAATCTGGGGGTGTTAGTAGTTGTGAAAGTGGAGTGTGAAGCTCATAAAGGTTCTGAGATGTATTAAAAAAAAAAGTTTAAGCATTCAAGCCAGAATTTTGAAAGTGGATGAGCAAGCTGTGTTATTAATGATGGTTCTAGGTTTCTAACACTGGAACCTTCCTTAAGTCTAATAAGTGGATTTCTGTCATGTGCAAAATAAACTTGACTGGATTCCTTCAAACATAAAGCAGAAGAAAATGTTTTAAAGAGGAGCTGAGCAATAGATGTGGAACATCTTTCCTTATACTGAGATTTTCTATATAACTCCTTGTATTGCTGAAGTCTGTCCCTGGGAACTGCCGACCTCTTTTATCATTTCTGCACCGTTATCTGGCAACTTATTCAGGTAATGCTTTACAGTCTCCCTTTAACTGTTCGCGTGGCTTTTTTATGAGACTGAAGTTGACTCAGCCTGAGAGATGTACTTAAGTTTTGCATTAAAATTGTTCACCTCTGTGAACAGAGGAAGAAGAGAAGCTACCCCAAACCTGTTCCTGTACTAATGGCTAAAGTTATTTTTAATGTTTGCCTTCCCACTTTCTCTAAGTGAAGGGATTAGCTCTTTATCTAACATTGTAATGTGGGGTTATACTATTTAAATCTTTGGTTACTGTGTCATGGTATTTCCTAGTCCTGTGCTGTTTCCTAAGAGGCACTGCTGTAGGTTTCATGGCAGTATTTCTTGTGAGTTGTTAAATGCTAAGGCAAAGGACAACTGTTGGCCAAGATGAAATTAGTTGTATGTGAAGAAGACTGAATTGCAGGGGAGAGGCTGTTGAGGAGATCAATATTCAAGCAGAAAATTGGTTAATCATGTGGGGATGAGATGAGAACATGAGATCTTTTAGAAGACAATTATACAAGCAACTATAATGCAAGAAGATTTTAAAATAAAACAAGAAATGGTGAAGTTGATCATAAAAATACTTCATAGAAAATAAGGATATTTTTATATACAGATAAGTTGTAAAGATTTATACTCACTTCTTAAGTAGAAATACTTCAGAAGGGAAATGTGTCTAAAGAACTGAGCACTATAAAATACTAAGATCTATATAGTTCAGTATTAATGTCAGTAAAGGAGCCCTGAGGTGTTCACAGGCACAGAGTTTCAGAGAGTGTGGCACTCCAAAGCTGGGTGTGATGCCAGGGGGCAAGGAGGACCCTGGAAGACATGAAAATTGTGAACACAGTTAATGTTGTGGGGCTCTCTTTATCAAATCAGGCAATCTCCACTTCAGTGTAACTACTGGCATCATAAAGATTTAAGGTCACATTTTCATGTGATAAGTTAGCTTTAATGTCTTTATTTTAGAATTTTAAAGGTAAAACCTAACAGTCCCAGGGGAGTTACTGCTACACTTTGGTTAGCAATCTAGAAATGCTTTGGAGCAAACTATATTCCTTGTCTCCTGTGCTGCTGCTGCTATTCCTGTGTGACGGGGGGACTACTGGATCAGTAAAATGCACTTTCAGCACCAGCTGAGTGTTGGGTACCCTCAGGCTTGAACCAGGACAGCTGCCTAGTGAAAGTGCTCGCTGCTCTCCAAGCAGTGGGAATAGCTTGGTGTCCTTGTCCTGGAGATGGGACACAGACACTTCACAGCAGTGTTGTGCCCATCGGGTTTATTGCAATGCACTCACCTCTCAGTGGGTCAGGGTACTCTTGTGATGATGTTACATGTGTGCTAGCCACGAAGACAAGCTGCAGTTAACTTGTTTCAAGCACTGTGAAATCTACAGTACCCAGACTTGAAAAAAAGCAGAAGAGATTTGGAAAATAGTGAGAAATGAAAGGAGGGGGAAAAAGGTTTCTATTTAGCCTCCTGGTTGTGTTCTGCAGGCATCATAGCAAATGTTTTTAGGATAGTGAGATGTTATTACCTGTTTTTGTGAGAAGTTCTCCCAAATAGGTGGAATAGCATGAAGGAGCAAATTTGTTTTTAGAGAGCACTGTGAGCTGATTGCAGATGGCAATCAACATGTGCACGCTGAATATGAAGTTGGTAGATTTGAGGAAACATGTTGAAGGCCAAGCTTCTCTGTAAGGGAACAAAGATTGGGAGAGGATGCAGAGATAAGGTCAGTAAAGGATCTTTGCATCAGCTTCTGAACAAATGTGAGCAGGCTGTCAAGCACTGCCATGTCCTTTTCTCTGTTCTTACACCATAAGATGGGGGTAGATAAAATCTGCATGATGACATCTTTTCTGCTAATGACTATGGTTTAGTTAAGGTAGAAGAAAGTGGAGATACAGCATTATAGTTGTGATCAAAGCTGATGACAGGATTCAAGAAGTGCTGTGTGGGTCAAAAAGTGCATTTGCACAGAAGGCAGAATGTTAACCATCAGTACTAAAAAAGATTGATAGCTCTTTGAGTTGTTATGAAAACTTACCTGGAAGGACCAGGTTCTTATTGTTCTTATTTCTGTTAAAGAAAGCCTCAAACAGCCTCTCATCAGCATTATTCTTTATCAAGCAAGTGTTCTGCTGGGTAGGCTTTCTCTAGAGGAAGGTCAGAGATGAGCTGCATGGGTCAAAGTGTCTGGAAATGCTACTAATGAGAAACTGTGAAAAGTACAATATGAACTGTTCCTCAAAGCAGAAGTCTGAGGAAAAAATGCACTTCAAGAATGTTTTCATTAGGAGTTATGTGGAATTCCCTCAGGAAATCTCCTTCAAACATCTGTTTATATCACTTCTGGCTCTGGCTAAACATGAGAGATCACATTGCACACCCTAAACTTTTATGGTAGACTCAGTATCGAATTGTCATACAGCTTCCTTCCATCTGCAAATCCAGAAGCTTCTTGGAAAGCTCTGAATCAGACATTTTGCATGAAAATTTCTGCCTCTCTAGCTAATTGGCTGGTCTTGCTTTGTGGGTTTTTTCCTTTAAATTTAATGCCTGTCTGGTTCTACTTCTTAATAGCTGAACAAAATATAATAAATGAAGCTATGTATAATTTATTCTAAAAACTAGCATGGAGGAAAATAAATGTGGATGTTTTAAGTCCATAATGGAATTTTCTAAATTCTAAATTTTTTTGTGATCTGGTAATTCTTCAAGGCAATTACACCTTAATTCATGTTGTTTCATATATATGCTTTAAAAATTATTTTTCAGGCAAAATCAAAGCATGGAAACCACAAAATACTGTACCTACTACATCAGATAGGTGTGCAAGTTTGTGTAATTGATAGATGAGAGTATTTTCTCTTACACTTAATTTTGGTTTTATTTTTACAGGAAATAATGAAAAAAGTGTGCCACAACTCTTGATCAGTGACCTGAAATTTGAGAAGTCATTACCTAAGCTCATGTTTTCTCCTGATCAAGAAAATCATCCATCAAAAGCACCAGTCAAATATGGTGAATTGATTGTATTGGGGTAAGTGTCTGTGTGAAAGAGTCTGAGGGCTTTCTATGCTGTAATTCTGTGGGCGTGTTTCAATATTGTGTTAATCAATTATTGGATTTAAATGTTATTAATTGAAAATCTGTAATTAGTAACACTACTAATTAAGAAAACTTGGTAATTAGAATGAAAGTTCTTGTGGGTCTGTGTCTCATGAGAAGCTAAGTAATATAGGAATGATGGACATTGTTCTTTTTCTGTGCTTTTTGATAGGTACAATGGGTCTCTCCCAAATGGAGATAGAGGAAGAAGGAAAAGTAGGTTTGCTTTATTTAAAAGGCCCAAGGCAAATGGGGTGAAACCTAGCACTGTGCATATTGCCTGTACCCCTCAAGCAGCAAAGGTAAGTTCCATTTCTCTACTTAAGTCTGTCTGATTTCTCCTAGTGCAGTATAAAGAGCTGTTATGAAATGGTGTGAACAGCATAAAGTTCTGACTGTGCAAAGAATGGTTAATGTTTATCCAAGGCTTTTTAGTACCTGTCAGGGTTAGCAAGAAACAGTTTAGCAAAGATGATTTGGTGCCTGGTCTTTGCCATGGCTAGAAGAAAAGTAGTTTGGAAACATGAATGTTCTGGGCACAGACTAGTCATATAAAACACTTTCTATTTTGTTTTCCTTCCGAACTCACTACAGACATCTGTTCTGAACTCTGTGGTTTTGCACTCACTCGTGCTTTTAGGACTAACTTTGCTTCACGTGAAGCAGACTTAAATGATCCTTTGCCAAAGCTCCACGTGTACTTGCTGCTCCATCCAATGGGTAGGAATTCCCCAGGGATCAGGACAGGTGGGTTTTGCAGGGCATGTTTCATAGGGCTTGTAATCAGAGTTCTCATTAAGAAGCAGTAAAGGAAGGGCTTAGGCCCTGAAGTTGAATTGTATTTCATGTCAAAACTAGTCTGTTATAGCTAAGGTATTACCATGAAATATTTCTGTATTCTGGCTGTTCAAGTGTGTGTGCAATTGTGTTCAATAATTCATGTAGCATTTCTACGAAAACAATGGAATTTGAGGATGCTTAGTGGTTGTTTAGAAATTGCCAGTGACAAGATCAGGCCTTTAAACAAATACGGTAGTGTTAAGTGTTTGATTCCCAGAACACCTTGACACTTCAGGATATTGACCCTAAATTCAGGGAATGTCATGAAGTATTCTGAAATAAAAAGCATTTTTCTAACCAAAATTCTTGTAGTAGAATTACGTTCATAGGAGATCTTTGAAAAGAACATTTATTTTTGCAAATTCTTTATGGTCTTGTAAGTGCTGTTTAGCAGCACTTTTAGAATTGTTTGTTCAGTTCCTAGGAAGTAATTGCAGAATGAACATCTAGACTAACGAACTGAAGCCTTTGCTACAGCTTCTGCAACCTGTGTTAAGTTTCTCCATTTTTACCCTATTTACCACCACTTTTTTTTGTCTGTGTATCTTAAATCAGTCATTACTGATTTTAGTATTAACTCAAATCCTGTTTTTAGAATGAAGTCCCTGAGGTTTTTGTCCTCACTTTGCTGTTGGCCAAGTTCATGCTGAGATGGCCATGAAGGTGTTACATTCAGTTTTAGCCTTTGCATTTGGTTGTTTTGTCCTTTTGTGTTCAGGCTAGCATCGCTTTAACACAAAACATGACTAATAATATGCCCTGGTTATGTGTATTTAGTTGCAGTATGTGGTGAAGAGACCAGTTTGGTCTGTTGCTGAATCAATCCTGCAGCTTTTTTTTAATGGCCAGGACTGGGTTTTCTGAAGTTTAACTAGAGGTGTGTCATTAACAGCCTTAATGCATTAATTAGCACAACAAGATTATATATAGATATGAATCTGTCTGCTTTGCTGCTGTATATGGTAGAATTATTGTGCACTGTTTCAATAATATTTGGCATTTTTCCGTAGGCAATAAGTAATAAGGACCAACACAGCATATCTTACACTTTGTCTCGGGCCCAGACAGTAGTAGTTGAATATACACATGACAGCAACACAGATATGTTCCAGGTATGTGAAATAAATGTGTAAGTGTATTCTCACTTCTGGTAGTTTCAAACAAGGTGTTCTCTGAGCAGGCTTTTCCCTCAGACCCAAAAGTTTGCTTGTGTCAGCTTCTGCACTCGCTGTTCAGAGCAATTTAATTCTGTTCATTCCCAAGGCCATCCTGTGAACAGGGCTGTGCGTCTGTGCATCACTTTAGGCTTGGGCAAAGGTGAAAGTTGGGGGTTTTTGTGACTAATGCCTAAGATTATGGTTTTGCCTTTGATTGCTGGTCTGCAAGTCACATAACCTGTCTCCTGGTCCCTCCTTGCAAAAGGAAGAATGAAGGGCACCGTTCTCTTTAAGCACTTGGAACTTTGCTTCTGGCATTTACAAAGGGATTTGGGATCAGCCAGTTGGAGACAGGGTAGAAGAAATACAGTGTGGAAACACAGGAAAGGTTTTGGCACAACTAATATGAAAAATACTCTGAACTTCTTTAAGCAAACCCAGAAATGTCTAAAGCATTGGGAGATGTGAAGAGAGGAGCCTCAATGCTCATGCTGACAGTTCTCAACAACTTTGCTTCAGTTCCTGTGTGTATGAGAAGGGACCACAAACACATTTGCAGCTGTGGTGTGCCCTCATATCTTATAATTGTTTCCTGTTTTTCTCAAAAGGAAAGGTTTTGTTTTTGGGGGTTTTTTTAATGTGTGCTTTGTTCACTGATTCCCAGACTGTGATCTTGCGTAGATTCCCCCCCGCTCATTGTTGCCACTAGTTTATGGCAAGGAGTTTTGCTGTCACAGCATTTAGCTGTGATGCCACTGCAGGATCTAAGGAGGTGGGAGGTGTTGGGACGTGGTGGAGGAAGCTGCTTTGCAGCTGCAAATACTTAAAACAGAGCAAAAGGACTGCAATGAAATCACTGCAGCATAAGCTATTGTTTGTGTGAGTGTTCTCTCTTCAGACATGCTTTGGCACGTGTGCTGCTCTGAAATCGCCCCTGGCAGTCCCCGTGTACTCACGGGTTGTCCTGCCTAAGAAGGAATAAAAAAATACATTCTGACAAAGCAGTTTTAGGCTCATGAAAGCTCTGCAGCCCTCACCTAAAAGCACCTCAAGCTTTTGAGTCTCTTGCTCAACAGTGAATCAGTGTTAATGTGACCACCTATTTTCAAAGAGCCTAAGAGCTCTGGAAGTGAGTGAGTAGTAGTGTGTAAGGGGGCTTTAAATGTAGCTATGTGCATGTTTGGGAAAGGCTTATTACTTCTTACTTTGTAAGGAAAAAGAGAAGTTGACTGGAAAAGCAGTGAAACCCATGCAATTCTGCCAAACTCAGTACAGTTATGTGGGACTGCAAAACTCATGGTTGCCTGCAGCCAGAAAAGAGGGCACAGCTACCAGGAAGATCTGATTGTAGTCACATTACATTCTTGTGTTCTGCCACCACAACCACCTTGTCCCTGGTCTTTCACAAAAGGTTTGCTGTCTCTCAGTGCCCACCAGAACTGAAGAGATGGCTTACATAATCTGATTTTCATATGTCTATACCTTGACTTAGGCTGGCACTGTGTAGAATGTTCTGGGCATGCAGACTGACTGAATGTCACTTTTCTTCCCTCTAACTGCTGTTCCCTGGCTGTTGTGCTGCTGCTGCAGCTGGTCTGCCTGACCTGAGTGTAACCTCTCTGATGAAAAGGCCTTGAATGGGAAATCATCTCAGAAATGAGTTAATTACATCATTTTATTTCTCCTTCCTTCATTTGGCTGTACTCAGCTTTCAGAATAACTTTGATCATTTGAAGGCAGAATAATTCATCAATTCAGATGAGGCTTTAGAAACCTAAATTGATAGATTGGTGGACAGAAATGCTTTAAACTGTAACGTCATGATTTTTGTGTCATTGCTTTTAAGTGCTTTGAATTTGAATATTCCTAGACCCAAAGACAAACTTCTGACCAGTTTTTTCTTAATCCCTTTCCAGATTGGTCGGTCAACAGAGAGTCCTATAGACTTCGTAGTAACAGATACAGTTCCTGGGAGTCAAAGTAATTCGGATACACAGTCAGTGCAAAGCACTATATCAAGGTTTGCCTGCAGAATCATATGTGAACGTAACCCTCCCTTTACAGCAAGAATATATGCTGCAGGATTTGACTCCTCAAAAAACATTTTTCTTGGGGTAAGGGAGTTTTTTTCTTTTTTTGCTCTAAAAGTTGAGTGCAGGCTTATTTTTAAACTAATTCATAGCTTCACTTCAGCCAAATTACAAGTTCTTATTGATGTAATTTCTTTTAGGAGAAAGCTGCAAAGTGGAAGACATCAGATGGGCAAATGGATGGACTAACAACAAATGGAGTTCTTGTTATGCATCCTCGTAATGGATTCACTGAAGACTCCAAGCCAGGGGTGTGGAGAGAGATTTCTGTGTGTGGGAATGTGTTCAGCCTCCGTGAAACCAGATCAGCTCAACAGAGGGGAAAAATGGTGAGTGACCAGTGCTTTATGCAACCTGTTTAAAATGGTGCAGCCATAAGGGGTATAGTTTGGGCATAGAGCTGGAATCTTCTGGAATTCCAGAAGTGTAGTTGCCACTTCTGCAATTAGTTACAGTGCCTTTTATGTGTCTGCATGCACAAAGGTGTCTTGCTCAACCTGTATAACTGACTGGGTTTATCTACAAACTAATACTTAATTGCAAATCTAGGCTGCTCTCCTAAATTGCTCTCCCATCTACTCTGTGCTTCTGCAAACTGTCCTAGGCCTGTGGAGATTCTGAAAGTATTTTCCTGATCCTCCCTTGTGAGGTTATGCTTTTAAGGTTTTTCCACTTTTCCTTTTTTATAGAATAATGAAGAACAGTTATAATTTTATAGGATATTAATTTCCATGTTGGCATTCTGAGTTTTCTTTCTTTCTCTTGTTTCCAAAGCACTGGTGACATTTCCAGGAGATAATTGCTTTTGATGTGATTTGGAATGTTTCAACAAGAAGAAATGCTACATTGAACACTTTAAGTGACATATTTAGCCAGGAGTGCTAACTGGAGGAGGGGAAAGCCATGTGTTTTAAGAAAACAGTCTAAAATATGATGGAGGACTATATCGGGCTTGTGCTACTCTTCCTTATGCATTTCAAGTGACACAGTTGGGAGTGCTATAGGGATGGAGTAGAGAGAAGTTGTTAAGATGGGAGAGGAACTTTCCTTACTTAATGTGGTCTATCTTAATGCACACATTAATCTCTTAAGTCTTTGGGGTGGGTTTTTTTTTAAGGAAAAAGAGGGCAGAGAGAAGCTGATACTGGACTCTCTGTGGGTGTCTTGTATAGGCAGCCAGAAGCTGCTTGAAACTATGCCAGATCTTCCAGGCAGATTTGTGTTATGGAAGTGCACATTGTTACTCTTCAGAGACCCTCAGGTGACAGCTGTCTGTGTCTATCCCAAGGTTGAGAACGAGACGAACCAGCTGCAGGATGGCTCCCTGATCGACCTGTGCGGGGCGACGCTGCTGTGGCGCACGGCCGAGGGGCTCTCGCGCACGCCGACTGTCAAGCACCTCGAGGCGCTGAGGCAGGAGATCAACGCGGCCAGGCCCCAGTGCCCCGTGGGCTTCAACACCCTGGCATTCCCCAGCATGAAGAGAAAAGATGTTGTAGATGAAAAGCAGCCGTGGGTGTACCTGAACTGCGGCCATGTGCACGGCTACCACAATTGGGGAAACAAAGAGGAGAGGGACGGCAAGGACCGTGAGTGCCCCATGTGCCGCTCCGTCGGCCCCTACGTGCCTCTGTGGCTTGGGTGTGAAGCGGGATTTTATGTGGATGCCGGACCTCCGACTCATGCATTCAGCCCGTGTGGACATGTGTGCTCAGAAAAGACAACTGCATATTGGTCCCAAATTCCTCTTCCTCACGGTACTCACACTTTTCATGCAGCCTGTCCCTTCTGTGCGCATCAGCTGGCTGGTGAGCAGGGTTACATCAGGCTCATTTTCCAAGGGCCTCTCGACTAACACAGGTGTTCCCAAGGACTGCAGTAAACTGATAAGCTAAGCGATGCTCATTTTTAAACCAACTGTTTTTCGTATTCTCTGGGCTTTGCTGGTTTGCATTAAGATGAAGAATTTTTTTGGTTTTTTGTTACAACAGCTAAATCCCTCTTTATTGAGAAAAGTCTGGAAATTGAAGAAATAGGGGGAGAAGGGGGTGACCTCCTGCTTTTTTTAGTTGATAACTGCTTCTGAAGAGGTGAAGAAAGTGTTGTAGAGTGAACTTCGATGCCTTCAGTTTAATGGTTTTGAATCACATGCCCACAGTGTTTGAAAGTGGTTTCATTCTTTTTGTATATGGAGGGTAAATAGTTCAAAGAACATTCGTTTACAGCTTGGATGCAAACATTGTAAAATATAACATGTATATTAACTCTTTTCTATTTATCTTTATTATTGAAAATATTTAGAATGTTTAGAGAGTAGCATGGTCATAGTGTGTTACATCCAGCAATTGGATGTGTAGAGTAGTTCTGGATGGAGAAGAATGTGGGATGGAAATGATAGAAAAATCTTTTAATCTAAAATACTGAGTTCTTAGAATAGTTTAAAAGCTTTCTAAACAAAGCTAATGCAAATTATGATGGCATAAAGTTGTGCTTTATCCGTGTTGAAAGGTAGGTAAGAAGGATTTCTTAAAATGTCTTTTTGGTAGGACTGTACTTAAGATCTGGTTATGAGGAGAATATTTACCAGACTCTTCGAATATGCAACTTAGTCTAGATTAAGGATTTTTTTTTCTCCCTTCACGCTAAGACTTCTCTTTATTTAGCATTAGTGACATTTGTGAGGGTTTTTCCAATGTTAAACATGAACAGACCAGAAAGATGAGTCTTGTTCTGTTCCTTGCTGTTTGGAGGGGGTGGGTGAGGGGGGAGGTGGATGCACCTGGGCACGTGTGTGGGGAGCAGTCTGTGACTTGGCCACAGTCCCAGCTTGAGAGAGGTTTGTCAGGGGTTTGCTCAACCTACCACCTGCTGACTGGTAGGGGGGCTGCAGGCCTGGCCTTTACCCCTCTGCCAGCTGCAAATGCTCATCTGGGCCACACATGGAACAGAGGTGGAGCCTGGTACCCAAGGATGTGTGCCTGTGTCCCTGCATCCTTGGGCAGCTGGGCACAGCTGGCAGTCTGTTGGGAGAACTGGGGCTGGGCTGGGCACAGATCCTGGGTGTGGGATGCTGCGGTGGGCTCTGGTTACTGGTCTCTCTCTGCTCTCCCCTTCCTCCCCCTCCTTTCCCTCTGTATCCACCAGAAAAGACCAGTGCACTACATGCAGCTCTGCTGCCAACCCACTGTGCTTCATGGCAAACACACAACCTGACCGTTTTAAGATTGATTTGAGCTTTTTCGGCCAGCTTCATACTTTTTTTTTTTCCAAAATATGTACTGTATAATTGACAGTAACAAATTTCTGTACTTTATAACAAAGCTTTCATTTTTCTTTTGAAGCTGTTCTAAAATTTTCTTTGTTTAAAGAGACCTGTGTTGCTTAGATGTCATGAATTACTTACTTTGACTGTCAATTATGTCTCCATTTTTTAAAAAGAAATTATATATATTGTTTGGTTCACTCAGGAAATGCATGTGTCAGGAAACCTGTACTATAAGTTCAGTTAGCTGTCATGTACAAGTAACTGCTGTTACTCCCTTTCCATAGAAATATAACTGATTTTTACATTTTCCAGATTATATGCATTAAGTAATGAAACTTATGCAGCAAGAAATCCCTGTATTGTAGTTGTTCTAATCATCTTATTCAAACTATAGTATACTGTAGTTTTAATTTTTATTTGCAAATTAATTTATTTAAACTACGTGAGTAAACACTTTTCAAAAATAGAAATTCTGGGATTGTCTGTGGCTTTGTTTCCAAGAGATGGGAAAGGTGGCTGGGGATGGCCCTTCTGTTGTCACCTCAGGTATTTCACTGTTCTGCATATGTGGATTAAGAGCACAGAGAAGGAGCTGTAAAGACTTTGCCCACTTTCCCTGGTTGTGGCTTTGAATGGCTCCTTTAAGATGTGTCCTCTCAATGTGTTTTATATTTAACTCTGTGTTAAAGGTGAGATTGTTGTTTAAAAGACACGGTTAAATTATTTCTTCCCTGAGTAAGTCACAAATACTGAAATGTAAGCAAAAACTGAACTAAATATCTGGACTCTGTTAAAATGACAAGAGCGCTTGATTCCATCTTCCACAAAATCTAAGTGACATTTCTCTGGTCCTGATCTTGTTGACTAAAAAAAAAAACCAGAAAAGGACATGATGAAAGCTACAAAGCAGTATGAGTAACACAGAGCTGAACTGTGAGCACAGATGGAGCACGGGATGGTAGGAGGAATGTGGAAAGTGATGTTGGAGGCCCAGCTGCAGGCCGATGTGGAGCTGGGGTGCAGTTGGGTACATGCACATCTGACTGAAGAGGGGAAGAGAGGGTCATGCCCAACATGCAGCCCTTGTTAAGACTACCCCACTTAAGATAATACAGTATGCTTACATTGTACTTCTCTACCCCACTCCTCATCCCCTAACCCCCCAAAGGAAAGAAATGCCAGACAAAGGTGTCTGAGCAGAACTGGCTGTGTCTCTGGGAAGTGTTAGGCTGAGGTCACTCTTCAGTCTGCCTCATGCTCTGCCTGTTTTGTATACTTTCTTTGACTCAAGCTGGGTTTGTTAATCCCATTTTTAAAAGGGCAGAACATGGGCATTCAAATGCTTGAGACAGGGAAATCCCACTGTCAAAGGCAGCATAGCAACAGGTGAGTAACTTGAGGAGCAAGTTCCATCACCAGCAGCAGCAGCTCTGTGGTTCCCTGTTTGAGTTCCCCCAGGTTTCTGTCCTTTGATAAATTACTGCAATAGTCCTCTGTAAACTGTAAAATGAATGAGATTGTAAGTACTCAACCAGCTGACTGAAGCACTCTGAAATATAAGGCCAATCCTTTCGAACAAATTTTGGGGCTGCCAGAGGTGGCACTGCGCTGGCTCTGGGACAATCACAGCTCCACTTGTGACAGCCTAGAACAGCCCCTTGCAGCTGCAAAGACCAGCCCCAGGAGAGATCTGTGGCCTTCACCTGCTTTTAAAGCTTTGCTTGACTGGCAAGAAGCATTGGTGATTGAACCAGCAGATGGGATAGGACTGTTCCCTGGGAGATCACTGCGGGTATAAGGGAATGCATATGAAAATGATATTAAGTGTAGGTACCTTTCTAGCCTTAAAGTTCAGTTTTCTAGCCTTAAAGCTCTGTGCCTCTGGAAGTGAGCAGCTGGTGTTCTGGTGTGTGTGTGGCTGCTCTGTTCTGTGCAGTGCTATGTGTAAAGCAGGTGATTTAATAAACTAATTTGCCTCTCAGCTGTAGGAATTTGTGTGGATTTAACACTGGTGGAAGGCAGCAGCTGGCTAATAAAGCCCCTTTGGTTTTGGGCTTTTTTTTCCCCCAAAGCAGAAGGGGGGCAGTGCAAGGTGCTGGCTGGCAGCAGGTCAGGAGCATAGACAGGGAGGTTGCTGGGCCTTTCCCTGGGGAGAGCAGAGTGCTCTGGTTCCTTAGCTGACTTGGCCACTGGATTGGAGCAGTCCCACAAGTGCCTGGTGTGGCCCTGAGCTGCGTGGTGCAGCCTGGGGATGAGGCCTTCCAGTCCCACCTGTGCTGGGCTTGTTGCACTTGCAGGAATGTGCCTGGTCTCCTGGAAGGTTTAACATGAAGTCACCCCAGGAGACTCCTGTGATTGAAGGTGCTCTGCAAATCCCATAATGATCCTACCATGGTAAGCTTGATCTCGTTCTGAAGTGACACTTTCCAGGTTCAATTCTAAAAATACACTTCTCGTTTTGCAATATAAACCTACCCAGATAACTACAGCTACTTGCATGTTGTCTTTGAGCCTGGATTAGGCCTGATTGCAGTTGAATTAGACCAGATTTCATGGTTCTCATCTTGGCTCATCCCTTTCTGTAAAACACTGGCAGAGCTTGTCTATTTTTAATTGTAGCACTTGGTTTTAACATAAGGGCTGTGATCATCCTAGAAATGCAGTTTCTAAGGCTGTTTTGTGAGTGTAGCAGATCACTTGTACCTGCACTGTTGTGCATCCTGTAAAGGTGTGGGAAAACATCTTTGCAGGAGCTCTGATGGTTCCTGTGACTTGGGTCAGGGACTCCTTGGCAAGTGTGGCCTCTGCAGGGTCAGCAGCTGTCCTGCCTCTTGCCAGGTGCTGCTTCCAGGGCAGCAGCAGGAGCTCAGGCCCCTGTTTTCTCCCGGAGAACAGCTCTACGTCACTGTGCTGTTGGGAGGCAGTATCCCATGGTAACGTGGCTGGTGACACAAGCCGAGACGGGGAAACACCGATGGGTGCTGCTGCAGCGGGAGCAGCCAACTCCTTCAGCTCTGCTGGTTCTTGGTCTGCTCTGGTTCCATCTGTTGCCTGAGAGCAAAAGGGGGGAAGAGTTAAAGAGCAGAAAAAATGGGCTTTTATTCCCTCAAGCCTCAGGTGCTGCTGTGAGAATAGCCATGCCAAGCCCAGCCTCAGGGAACTGCAGCAGGGCTGGTGGCCTCAAACATGCCCAAGGCTGGGATCAGCCCTGCATTAGGGAATGGCATTACCTGTAAGCCCCAGTGCCTGAATCTTTATGTCCCTGCCTTGGACACCCCTGAGCTGCTGCTGCCTATCTTCCTCCTTCCTTCCAGCCCTGGCAATACAGCCCATTCTGAGGCCATAGTGAGCAGGTGCCTGCAGAAGCGGGTCCTGTTTGCGTTGCCCGGCCCAAACACATGTTGGGAGTAGGTTAGGCATTGCCTGGAGCTGCATTCCCTGAGGCTAAGGTCCAGAGAAGATGAGTAACCAGAAGCCATTTTTTAGCTCTGGCAGTCAGAAGCTCCCTGCCCATTCCCTGCCATTCCCTGCCACTCTTGGGGCTGCTGCTATTATGCCCAGCTCTCCATCCTTGTCCTACTGCCCCTCTTACAGGAGGGGATGGAAACCAGCACCAATGTCACCCTGTTTGGTGGCTGTGCTGTTTGCCTGGCACTGCTGGCCAGGATGTGTTTGTGGCACCAGCAAATCCTGGGTTCTTCCAGCCCTGCTGGGGGCCCATCTCTCCAGTTCAGGGGGCTGACATACCTCACGGGGATACAAATGACCTCAAGATCACCTCGAGAAGGACTTTCCTTCTGCTGAGGCAACTCCTCTGTAATTTGGCAACACCTGCAATATTGTAATGTTTTTATTTTGAATACTTGCACTGATTTAGTGTCACTAAAGAGCTCTAAGGCAAGAGTAAATTATTAATTTGCTCTGACTTCCTTCCTCTGCCTTGTCTATGTCTGTAGTACCAGTTCTGTGCTGATTTCGCTACTGGAGATCTGCTGCCTTCCAGAAAAACAATGAGGGTAGAGTTCTTTTGATATAGAACTCATACCAGGATGGTCTATTTTTCCTTTTTTGTAGTGGAAAGGTCTCCTGAAAAGGCTTCCTTTCTGCAGCCCTGGCACAGTGTACGCTGGACTCCTGAGGAGTCCCCATGAGCACTGCACGGAGCTTGAGCAGCACAGAGAGAAGAGGGGAGGATAGGATAGTTCACATTGTCAGTCAGATTTAAGTGCAGTTAAATACAGTTAAATCAGTGGGGAAAGCTTCATCATGGGTATTTTCTTTACTACTCACTCCCAAGATTACCTGTCTGCTTATTTATGTAATTGTCTTGACCCTTATATTTGTTTTTGCTTCAACATTCCCCCCCAAAAAAAATTTAATCAAATTCACCCTCTCTGCAAATGTTTTATCTGAAAGTTTCTCAGTCATGTTTGCTGTGATTATGCCTTTCCTTGAGTGATTCTGTTAAAATATGTGGCTTTTAATGCATTGAACCATGTTGGCTGGGCCCAGGCCCTGCAAAATATATTTTGAGGTTTTTTTGGTCATCTAGTTTTCAGCCCAGATAGAATTTCCCTTCAGTCTGTCCTGGAAAATGAGCTGGTCAAGGATGAGGGAAGAGCAATGGTTTTCCTGGGCTCTTGGGAAATAACTCATGAAGGTCAAGTCTTGTGTTAAGCCTGGCTTTGGGCTGAAGGGATCCACTTCTTTCCCTGGATCATGCTCAGATGACAAGCACCTCCCATTTCCCAGCTCTCTGTAAAATTACTTTTTAATATAACCACCTTAAAAATGGGATCTACCTGTGTCATTCCCTTTGGTTCACTGCGGTTTACAAACTGGATGAATGTGAAGCCTTTAGTGCTTCCATATCAACATCTCTCCAAAATCATATTTTTAGCTGATCCCAGAAGATTTGAAACAAAATAAATGCATGCAGCAGTATTCTAAACTTGCCTGGATGCAAAGCTAAAAACTGCAGCTTGCTGTCATGTGCTGGATGAAAGGAATTGAGTCAACTCATCCTTTCCAAAAATCCCATGCTTTTTTTTTTTTTTTCCCTGTCGTGTAGGAGGAGGAGAGAATTAGTTATTCAGTGGAATGAGGACAATTAAAAGCAAATGCAGCTTCCAGCGATGCCATCATCTGTTCAGTTTGCCCTGAGCAACACAGAGGCAGCCTGGCTTTTTAACTGGCCCCTTTCCCCTCTCTGGCCTGTGCTGCCCATTGGCCCGGGGACTGGCAACTTCCAAAGTCTCCATAGGACAGCGATGCAGGAGTGCCCGTTTTAGTTTTGCTTGGACAATCACCTGAGTTGTGACCTCAGAGGCGCTGAAAGGCTCCAAACTGCTGTGGATTGAGAGGGTCACAGTCTCTCCTGCCCAGTTTGCCTTTCCCTGGAGTGCAGCTCTGTAATGGCAACATGACCATGGGTCCCACCCCAGGATGAAGCTATGGTGTCACCTTTCACCACTGCTGGAAGATAAAGGTTGCCTGAGATGGGTCAGAGGGATATGGGCCTCCCCACAGTGGTCATAGTGGCTACCTGGGCACAGCTGGGCCCAGGCCCTGTACAGCAAAGCTGTTTTAAGTAGCTTGCTTCACTTCTGAAGGGGAGCTAAAGCAATCAGCAGGCCTTTAAGTGCCCCATAACCACCCAGGGCATGGATGTTTAATGCTTTTTCACTTACTCACATTAAAAGGGGATCCAGAGCAGCTTTCCTGAGGAGGCAGGATCAGCAGTACCAAAGAGCGACCTCAGCTCCACCATTGCTCCAGGGGCTTTCAGTGTTACTCAGCGTTTTTTGCCAGCGTCACTCGTTATCACTTGGAAATCTCACTCCACCTGTTCTGGAGCAGGAGCAGCAGGAGATGTGTTCAAGCACCTTTGGGCAATGGTGAATAATGCTTATGGCAAACTCCTTGGCAGCTCCTGGCTGCTGCCTGCCAGGGAAAGCCATCACTGGAGCACAGTGAGAGCCTCTACAAAAGTGGGGCTTGCCTGGAGACCTTACCAGCCCTAAAGAAG
>VZRN01006386.1:1437573-1505447 GCA_013397935.1 Dasyornis broadbenti | reverse complement strand
CCCCCGGGGAGCGGCCGGGAAAGTTTAATTTCCCCGGGCGCCCTTTGTGTGGGCGGCCCGGGCGGTCTGGGCCGGGCGGCGAAGCGGAGGGACGCGAGGGGAGGTGGGCGGGGGAGGGGCTGCCCGCGGCCCGGTTCCCCTCTTTTCCTGCAAATCCACATTCTGGATTTCCATGGTAACCCCCCGGTGGGCAGCGGGCGGTGGCCGGCGGGAGGCGCGGGGCGGGCGCGGAGGTGTCGGCGTGAGGCCGGGCCTCCCTCATGCGGTCACTGTCCCGCAGGTCCCCCGCAGCATTCCCGACGATGCCACGGGAAGAGATATGACGACGGCCTCCGGGAGATACTCCTGGCGTCTTCTCCATAAGGTATGGCCGGCTCTGGAGCTGACGTTTGGAGCAAGTCTGGTGTTTTCCTCTGGCGCATGGCAGCCAGGATGGACTGGGATGTGGAGTGCTAAAGGGTTTGTTGGTTCCATAAACTATTTAGGAATGCAATGCTTCCTGGGTTTATAAATGATCCTAAAATTGTGTGATGGGCAAATGTAATTTCTTGCATTTCCTTACTGTAATTTTTCAAAGGCGATATGTCCTGTTGAGAGAGATACGCATATGTGCACGTAAAATACCAACCTTCTGCACTCTCAGCAGGAACTTTCCTTCTCTGACCGTCCAGTTTTGGCCTTAGTATGTTACTGATTCTCTTTTCCTTCTCTGCTTTTCTTATATTCTCTAAGTACTTAGGATTTCTTTTACAGGACATCGAGTTTTCACAGTTGAGTGTGAAAAAGTATAAAATGCTGGTTTTAAAGTACATCGCAGTAATTACTGGATTATAAGTTTGTTTGTATGTGTCTTTTTGAGTTTGTAGCGTAGGTGGTGTATTGACTTTACTGTCTTACCTGTATCCTTCCTGATGAAGTCCTGAGTGAGAAGTCCTGTGGACTTGTGCAGCCCTGTGAGAAAATGGTCTCTTTCTGAAAAACCCAGCTGCAGTACATTAATTGTTGTAGTGGCTGCAGTAATTACTGCCTTGGCCTAAAAGTCAGTGTGACTCTGACTAACTGTAGTACAGGCAAAAGGTCTTGAAATCCTTTGGGCATAGGTTGGTTCTTCTGTTGGGTAGGAAAACGGGGCCTAAAATGGACTAAATTGACAGGAGATCCACGACTGTTCACACAAAAGTCACTGTACATTGCCTGGGCAGCCTCACCAGTGAGGTCAGAAGTTTGCACAAGAAGCATCTCTACCTCACCAATCCCATTTGCCAGTAACAGGATCTGTCCTGAGTGCCCCTCTGTCTTCATCTTTCTCTGTAGTGGGGGTTTGGCATGTGTGCAGGAATGTTGCCTTGTTGACAAGCACAAACTTCATGGGAGGAGAAGGGGATGTACATTTCCAAGGCTGAACAAGGATATTGTTTGCCTGGAAGATGTCAGGAGCTAGTAGAAGGAGTGGAGAAAGCAGACTGCAGGCTTCTCTTCGGCAGTTTGAGCGGGAGGAGGTTGGGAAATGGAATCATCTAGGTATCATTTCTTCTTTTGGCGCAGCAACTGTGTAGAAGCCACTTCTGCTTTCCTTCTCCAGAATTTGGGGGGAATGAGGAGCTGTGAGTCTCAGGAACAGAGAAGGACCATGAACATCATATTATCCTTCCAGCTGGGAGGCTCACAGTTTTCTTTTGGTTTATTTTTTTTTTTTTTTTTACACTTTGTTTATTCTTTGTCTTGTTTTATGAATGGAGCAAAAAGGGTGAGCACGAGTGTGAATGTTCTACGTACATATTTCTCAGGCCTCATATGATTAAATCCAAATCAGATTTACCGGCAAATCTAAGATTTGCCTTCCTGTTTTTAACTTTTTGCACCCACCTCACCTAGGCGCTAGATTTAAAAAAAAACTACCTGAATATTCTCTTCAGAAGGAAAAGAATTGTTAATGTATTTCCCTCATAGTCAAAAATGCCAGATCCATGTACTGATCAGATGTTCCAAAATAATCATACTTAATAGCTTAAATATCCCAACTTTTTCTCTATCAATCTGATTCTTAAAATAAAAAAAAGGGGCCATTTTGGATGTGTGTGGGTGTGTGTTAGGGATAGATTATTAGAGTTGGAGTAGCATATCTGGCACTTTGCAATGTGTCAGATAATGTCTGTCAGTTTTATACAGCTGCTCTAAGCAGTGTGTAAGACCTTCGTTTTGGTTTTTGGCGTTCAAAGTGTAGCATAACCATGCTGAGTTTTATGCCATAAAATTATTTATTCTTTTTGTCAGTGGAAGCTATTTGAGGGATGAAAAGGAAGTGATGTGATGAGAGGTGATCAGTTTTGTTTGATCTTCTGTTGGGCAGGTGTTAATACCACAAGGACTCTCAACAAACAGGGGTGGCACACTCTTGCTCACCAAGTTAAAGTCTGGATGGTCTTGTTTGCTGAGTACCTGCCCTGTGGAGTGACAGTGGACTGGCATCCTGTGTCAGGACTTGGTATGAGGTGCACTGGGCCTGCTTTTTGATAGTCTCTGGTCACGGCTTTATGCATGATTGTCAAAACTATGAAATATTTTTATTTGGCTCCCTCATAGCCACTTGCAGTTCAAGACTTGGGTAAGGCTTCAGAAAGATACAATTCCCATGAAAATTCATATTTTTAGGAAGTTATTTTCTGATGAACAAGTGGAGCCTAGCCCTGCTGAAGATGGCAGGGGAAGGGGCTGTAACAGGGAATCTTGCAGTTGACGCAAATTTCCGTGGGTGTCTATCGCACTCCTTTGTCAAGTCCGGACCTCAGTGTTGGGATTCTTGCTGGGGCTGGTGCAGTTCTTCAGCCTTTCCTCCACACGTCACTGCTCTGCGGTCTCTGCCTCTGACAGACTCATAGCAGGAATGCCTGCTGGGGCTCCTTGGTCTTTGTTCAGCTGCATGGACCTCTGTGGAGCTCTGTAAGATGCTCGTATTTCACCGTTTTCCAAGGGGATAATGCACACTGTAATGCTGATGCCTGGGAAAAAAGAGTACAAAGAGACTTCACTCTCATCTTGTGTCATAGAGTGGGCAACTAACCACAAGGCCTTTTCTGACATATATTTTTACTGCTTTGATGATAGTTTCTGAATGTTTCTGACACCTCTGGTGTAGAAGAACTTAGTGCATAATGACCTAAATAGCTGTATGAGGGTCTGTTCCTCCATCACAGAAGCTGCTTTCTGATTTCAAATTAGTGTTCAGCATTGGGAGGTTGAGTTTCCAGATGAGAGGAAGTGCATTTGCTACAGTGGGTACATCACAGATGTTTCGTATAATCATTTATTCGGTACCTGAATGAAAGTAAAATATTTTTCAGATAGTTTGTGTAAAAGGAGATTAATTGCTTTCCAGTTTTTGATAAAATGTTTACACTTGTGGATTATTTTAAGTAACGACATTATTCAGTAATGGGATGTTTTGGGGTAATATTTTTTTCAGAGCATTCTTGTGTTTAAAGAAGCGAAGCTCAACTAAGGCTTTTTTTTTTTTTNTCCCCCCTGAATCTGCTGTTCATGTGGCTACAGCTGGGGAGGGCAAAAGAAACCAGTACAAAATGTAATATGAAAGTCAGATGTTGATTTATCCTGGCCTTGTAGTCTACCCATGGTGCTTTGCAGTGGGGATGCAGCTGTCCTGTTCATTCTTTGGAGTCACTACTGTTTTTCTTGCCTGCATCCCTGTTTGAGGAGAGTATTTTGAGATGGCCTTATGAAAGAGACAATTTAAGGGGAGGGTGGTGGCATTACTTGTTAAGCTATTCAAGTGCTTTTGCTTTTCCACAGTCCCCATTATGCAGTTTGCTGGGAAAGGAGCACAGTCTCAGAAATTACAGAATCTGCTGGATCATAGCAGCACATGTGGCTAAGCAGGGCTGATGAGAAGTGCAGATAACTCATACACAGCTGCTGTGTTCAGTTGCTTTCATCCCAGTGAAGCTAATCTGGATGGTCATCACTCATGCTAATTTTGCAGAGAAGGTGCACCCTCAGTGTGAGAACATGAGATTTGGGATACTGTTGGGATATGCAGAATGCACTAAAATATGTGTTTGTTTGTGAATACAAATATATGTATATTTATAAGGCTCTCAGAAAGGCCAGACTGACACAGCCCCCTCTCTTAAGTTGTGTGAAGAGGTTTCATATTGGAGTGTGCCCCAAGTGTAGATGGCTTGCCATGGGGACAAGTCACAGCTCTCCTCTGACTCTGGCCTCATCATTCCGCTGACAGTCATCAGCTTCTTCCTCTGAAGCCCCAAGGTGGAAATAGGTGTTCAGAAAGAGCTTGGGTTAGCAGAACAGCTCATACAGCTTTAACCTCATTCTCTGAAACTGCTTAAACATTTCTTCTCCGAGCTAACCTTGGCTTCCCTGCTTCAACAGGGATATCTGGCTCGGGGCACTAGGGACAAGCATGGAAATTTCAGCCTGAGGAATCAGCTGGTTAAAAAAAAAAATGAAAGCTTGTATTAGTGCAGGCTGGCTCACATTGTCTTACAAAGGTGCTGTGTACTTTGCTCGTACCATGGTTTTCCTGTTACAGGGTGAAATCCTGCTGATTTAGCAAAAAGAGCTGTATAATAATAGATAGGGAAAGCTAAACTTTTGAGGACAAAGTCAAGGTATTAGACCAATAACAAGCCATTTTTTAGCTATTGAGGTCCTGGAAGGGCTCCCTTGTGCATTTTTACCTTTTAGTTATGTTTCAGGTATGCTTTAATAAGTATCTTTGGTATTTATCATGTCTTCTAGAAATGGTGAATTAGTTTGCTTTAGCTTGACTTGTGGGTGGCTTCTGGTGGTTTTCTATGTAGCCAGAAGAGTGCTTGAAATATTTTCATTTCGCTCTTGTTTCCAAAGCCATGAAAAGCAGCAGGGACTTTAGCATGCCATTTGTGTTCATGGAGAAACTTCTCCTGCTTTACCTTTGGAATGCAGAGCGTCACACTTGAAAAGTGCCTGCTGGTGTCCAAATGTGGCTTATTGTGGACAATGGGGAATAATACTTGAAGGGAAGCTTGCTCAGTGTCGTAGGGTCAGTTGGAACCTTGGGTTCTTCCCCCTGGGTGCTTAGTGTCACTTCTTAGATGTCACTATTTTTGAAGCTGAAATAAAATTTGGAGAGCAGGTTCTTTGAATTATATTGGAAAAACAAAGCATGTGAATTATTATACTCAGAATATAGGAAGGCAGTTTCTGAAGAACTTTTGTACAAGTCGTAATACTTAGAAAAACCAACACATTCTCCGGAGTTACAACCACCCTGTGCAATTACTTCTGAGTAATACACTTTGTTGTTTGTTGTGCTCTCTTCTAACAGCTGAAACCTTGGGTGTGAAACTCAAGAGTCACAGCGTAGTCATCTCAGAAATAATCTCATGTGATTAATGCATTACTAACTCACAGATCTGCTGTTTTGCTGACTCTACAGTATCCGTGTGTGGTTATTATTTGTGTCACCACAGTATTTTGTTCCATGCTGTGTTGTGCAGCTGTGTCATATTGTACTTGCTGAGCACGTTACTGAACAAGAATGTTTTTAAAGTGGAGGCTCTAAGTTGAAATACTACTCTTCATGTGCTCAGACTGTAAGAATACTGTCAATTCAAATCATCAAAGCTATTTTCATTGTTGCCATGGCTGATTTGGTTTAACTTCGGTGGTATTAAGTCATTACAGTGACAGTGTAATTTAATATAATCTTTTTAACTAAGGAAATTAATACAGTGTGTACAAAGTAGATGTAATATATTGAAGGCATATTGCAAATAAAGTCGTACTCCTGGGTTCCAGGTTCCGCCATTACTCTTGTATCTAACCTCTAAAGGTTTTTTTAATTGCATTAGTTTAATACACGTTGCTAGACAAAATATGAGTAAATTATGGTAATTACTGGAGAGAACACAGTTGATCTAACCCATTTTAATTGTATATAATTTAAACACTCATGTCATAAAGTTACACAGTTGCATATTCTTACTGCAGCCATATGTTCTTTTCAGTAAGAAACTCAGGGGACTCACCATTTCATAATTCGCTCTGCAGAGTTAATGCAGTTAACTGCGTTTACGTGCCTGTCATTCTGCTCAGTTAGTGCTGTTAACTGCATCTACCTGCCTTTCACTTGCATTGAAAGTTGAATGAGTTAAAATATTCTGCAGCAGTTTGTTCTGTGTTAACACTAAGTTTCCTTTTTTCGGTATGTTTAAATCAGCAAATTTCTGTATTATTGCATCTTTTAAAGTGTTGATTTAGGGGGCTAATTATAGATTCATTTGTCTATATAATGTTTAGTAGCGGAGCACAAGGAACTGCTATTCTGTTGGTGAACAAATTAAAGTTTTTCAGCTGTGGGTAAAATTACTGTACAGAGATGGATGTAGGGCAGGTTTTTTGTCTTTATATGTGCTTGGCACATATTCCTTTTTAATTTGGATTTAATTCAGATGCTGTTGTCCAGTTTTCTTTCTCTTTCTGAATTTACACTTTGTTGGCCAATTTAAGAACTGCATTTTGAGGAATGCCTGGTTTTGAGCAGTACAGAGATGAGTTTTTTTCCTGTGCAAATGTGGCTGTTCATTGGGGTTAATTATCCATAAGGTCCTGACTTATGAGGATACTAGAATAACTGCTAGCTATGAATAATTTAATACAGCATTAGATTGCATGCCACTTAAGAGGGCCTCTGCCTGTGAAGCCTTGTATCTTGCTGAAATCCACTCAATAGTATGAAGGTTACTGCTGGCATTGATGTTTTGTTGTACTCTTTTAATTCTATTTTAAGATTTGTCAGTGAATATTTTATGGTGATAAGTCATGAAAATATCTGTGCAAGAGTAGGTATAGTTTGTTTTTGAAAAGCTGAGGTATTGAGCCACTCTTTGGTCTCAAATTGTCTTTTAAATTTGTTTTAAACCTTTGACTAGCATCACACAGTTAGCATTTTCTCCACTCAGATTTATGTAGTTGAGACAATTCATATCCTAGACAATCCTTTTAGATGGTACTTCATTGTGGGGAAAGGAGAAAGGCATAGTGAAAGACTTGCTAGCAAGAGATACAGAATTTCAGTGCTTTCTACAAATAGCCCTAGTTGCTCATACATCTGGCTAGAGCAGACTCTGTCTCATATTACAGAGGCTTTTTCAGGAGAAAAACTGCAAATACAGCACTTTGAAGCAGTTCCAAGTGCTGATAAATTTACTGTATGCCCTTAGGAGACTTGGTCACGGCAACATAGCACTGGATATGTTTTTTAAGAATACTAAAATGATAGTGTTTTGCCATCATATACTAGATTTTTCACAAAGCCACCCTAAAACATTAAGGAAGAGCTTAATGAAGAAGTTACTTTGGAAATGTCAAGAGAAGAACATAAAAATATGAAAATGCAATAAAAGTAGTATAGAAAAAGGGTTTTGTGGGGCTTTTGGGGGAGAGAGACTAATGCTTTATGGTATTTAAGGAAGATCTGTCAGATGTCTGGAAAGGTTTTTGGTCTGACTTCTGACTATTCCCATTGTAACTGTGTCTATTAGTAAGGCTCTCTTACTATGGGCCTCTTCATTGGGATGCTCTGTTATAGCTGGACGTCTCTTTTCGAATTGGTTTTTAGGACACTTTCAACCTTGATTAGAACATAGAACCTTTTCTTTTTCCAAATGAGATTCCTAATACATGTGATGCCGCTGGAAGCTGAAACGGTGAGATACAGTCATCCCTTGGTGCCTGCTTTAGCACTTGAAGATAAAACAGGCCTTTAATCTTTTGTGCTCCTTCACAGGGTAGTAAGTAATTTAAGTGTCCATTAAGAGTTGGTAGTTAAATGTTAAGATCTTGCTAGATTAATTTAATTTCTCCTTAAAGGCATGGATCCAGATCAGTCTCTTTGAACAGGCATTCCTTGAGCTGTACAATTTTAATAAACTCTCAAACCTCTAATAGTTGTGCAGTTTACTACTGTCTGATACTTCGATGGAAATGCAGTTTTGTTTACAGATGGAAAGAACTTACTAAATTCAGCCTTGGTGTAAAATGTTTAAGGCTATTTATTTTCAAATTGGGATCTTAAAATGAGACTGAAAATTAGTGGGACTTTGCTTACCCTGGAGCTTTTCGACCTATGTTTTAATTGTCTTCTCTATGCAAATATGTTATGCTGAAATAAACTATACTTTACTAGGCAACCATAAGAGTTGAATTGTCAGTTTTCCTGGTTCAAGTACGAGGTTTCCTGATATTTGAGAGGAAATTCTACTGTGAATGCGTGCACTGTGGCTGCAATAGTTATGGCAAGTGAGGGAAAAGTGCCTGAAAGACTTTTTTTTTTTCCTTGATGTAACATTTTATTGGTGCTGTGCACAAGAGCAGCCTATCCTCCAAACCTAGGTGTTTGAGGAACAGACTGTGAAATTACATTCTGCCTTTTATTTTGTGTTTAAAATAAACTTTCTCCTGTTGTTGAAATGTGTCGGTTGAAGTATTGCAGTTAAAAACAGTACTGGAGTGTCATTGTTTTGATACAGTATGTCCCTAGAGCTTTATTAAAGCCTTGATATCTATTGTTTCCTCTTTAGCTTTTATCAAGTGGTGATTTTATGCAATGGCATCAAGCCACAGTTCTTCACCAGTGCCTCAGTCAAAGAGCAGTGATGCTTTCTTTAAAAAAGAAATGGACGCCACGAAACGCTGTTGCCCCGTGCAGTCCCTGCCTGATGTGTGTCCCAAGGAACCCACAGGTAATGCTGGTGTGCAGGGAGAGGGATAAAGCAGATAAATTTGCTGAACCATTGGCAACCATCCAGTCAGTATTTCTTGTATACAGGGTGCAGTGCACTAAGCCATAATCTTATTTCTAAGTGTGCTGTAATTCTGCTGTATACCACCCAGCGTCCCTTTGGAGCAATAGGAGAGACTATTTGCAGCTTGTTTTGAGATGTCCGTAGCATAGGTGGGATTTTGCTTGCATGATCCCACATTACAGCTATGATCCATGCAAGAAGAGAGTGCAATCTGTCAGATCCTGTAGCAGATGTGTCCAGTGTGCTTGGAGTCTGGCTGCATTCCTTCTGGGAAACATCCCAGCTCTTCTGCAGGAGGAAGCAAGTGACCAGTCTGTAGTACTGTTATAAGTCTCTGGTGCTGTTGTTAACCCAGATTTTGGTCACAGTTCCAGCTGTTGTGTTGCACTAAAGCTTAATTTACACAAAGGAGTAGGTGGGGTGGGATCTTAAGAATTATGACAAGCAATGGTAATGAATTCTATCTGTGATTTTAATCGAGTTCAGATTATTGAAAATGTGTTTGTGGTTGGAATTTTTTCCTCTTCAGTAGAAGCTAATGTTGTTGAGCTAACTCTATTTAATGACTGTCAATACACCACTTCCGCGTTCAAAACTTGAGTTGGTTAATCTCACAGAAGAAATTCGAGGTGAAATGTTGCAGAAGGAGAATATCATCTGTCTTTTGAATAGATAATTCTAATCCAGTATGTAATTGGGAAAACATGGTTTGCTTAAGAACCATATTTTTGCATTTTAGCGTACTTTGTTTCTGACCCTAACGAACTGTCTTTTCTTTTGTGCTACAGGCAATCCCAATAATTTACATGACAGCCCATCTCTAGTTGTGGATCAGCAAAGATGGACTATTTATCATTCCAAAGTCAATCTCCCAGCAGTACTAAATGATCCTAGGTTAGCAAAAAGGGAATCTGATTTCTTTACAAAAACATGGGGAGTGGACTTTGTGGACACTGAAGTCACGCCTTCATTCTACCTCCCACAGATCACCAAGGAACATTTTGCATCATACCAACAGGAAATCACTCCGGTAAGAACCCGTAGGGACCAGAATGAGATCCTTCTTCTAATTAGATTGTCCCTGCTAGTAACCGGTTGTACAGTTAGCTGATAATTAATTTGCTTTTTCAGTATTGGTTGGGTCTTCATTAGACATTTCTGGTTTTATAATCTCAGTACCCATTGTGTGGAAAATGCTCTCTGAATTGTCCTGAGGCAATTTCATGTTATTTTTAACTTCTGAGTACTGAGCTCTGCACCATGGCTCGCAGTTCACGTTTATTCTTTCTGGTTGCTAATCCTTTTTTTCTGTAAGGATTGTTTAAAGATAGCATTCTCAGACCTTTGGATCAAATGACTACATGCTGCAAGGGCTGGAGATATTTTTTAAGAGTCTTCAATCTGAACATTTAAACATTTTTACATTAACTTCTTAAACTATAAATAGGCCTATTATCTTGATGATTTCTTTTGTAACAGGGAAGTGTAAGCTACATCTAAGGACACCAGGACCAGTAGGAGACTTCTACAATCTCTTAAAAATACAAGTGTCAGTAAGTATGTAGTATTTTTTTTTTTTTTAACTGAAAGAACATGTAGAAGTCTCCCGCTGTTTTCTGCATCCTTGGTTTGTAACTTTCTTATTTTTTTGCTAGTTCAGAATTAGCTGCAGGAAGTGTTACTTATGTAATCGTATTTAAAGACTGTGGAAGTGAATTGTCTATAACTGAACTACAACTGAAATATTGCCTTTAACTCACATATTCAGCATTTAAAACGTTTTAAGATTTCATCCTTTAAACTTGGTACGTCATGCAGTGACTGCTAAATGAAAAAAGATTTTGAAACTGGGAACTGAGCTTCTTGCAGAAATCTAGTTAACATTGGTGTTCTTTAGAAACAGTTTCTCACCACTATGGTCTCTGGTGGTGTTTCAAAGTCGAAGCTCAGCATGATGAAACAAGATCTGTGGTTTCAGCAAGGTACTCACTAGTAATACGTGCAAGTAATTTCTACTTTCATCCAATCTGATTTAGCAATGAAAAGAGATTCTTTATGTGTTAGTGTGCTTTCTGGATTAGTCAGCAAATAAATGTTTGATTATGTAATTACAATTGATCTGTAATTATATATTATTATGTAGAGAAGTTGTTACACCTCTTCAGTAACTTCTATGTTTGTTTTCTCTTGAGATGTAAAGATGCAGGAAAAAAAACCAACATATTCACTATAAGTTGAAGTTTGTGGTACCTTTCACCTGGACAAACTTCATCTGAGCTTATAAGAGGAAGAAAATACTGTGAATTTGCCACAATTGTTTTGTATAATTCAGTTGTGTTTCACTGATTGTTTTGCTTCAAATGAAAAAAATCTGGTTCTTGAACATCAGAATAATTCTTTAATATATTTTCTCTTTTACAGAGAGAGAAAGCTCATGAAAGATGCAAGAATATTTGTACTTCTAAAGATACCTTTGACAGGACACTATTACACACTCACGGTACAGTCAAAGCCTCCTTTAGTCATTAAAAAGTGGTGTCTTTTTGTATCAGTATTTTATAACATCAATAGCAAGTGTTATGAGTGTTAGTCATTATTGATTCTATTTTGTACTGATTGTTACTTGCGCAAGATCTTCATGTGCAATAATAGCTGATGATGGTTTCTTTGGAACATTAATTGAAAACTCAGACATGGTTGGCTTAGAAGTATTCACGACCACTGCTGGCATTTTATAGGTCACAGTGATTGTGATACCTGCTTTAAACTTTTTTCTTGGGGTTTCTGCATTCGTGGTGGGACATCATGGCCCTGGCAGTGTTTTCTTTAACTGCTTTTGATTTTAAGATCCACTGAAACTGTTGCATCGAATTTGTAGCAGCTGTTGGCTTTGGAATGAAGAGCTGCAGTGCCTTTCCTGTATCTCTGCCATGAGAGTCACATTGTGGCTGAGGTGGGAAGTGACATCTCAAGATGATCTAGTCTAGACCATCTGCTCAAGCCAGGGCCACCTATGGGAGGACAGTGTTCAGTGGGATGTTGAATAGCACAGATGGAGATTACACAATCTGTTGGGGCAACCTGTTTCCGTGTTTTACCACCATCACAGTAAAAGTACTTCCTCGTGTTTGGAAATACATGGAAATGGAATCTTTCATGTATCAGTTTCTGCCCATTGCCTGCTGTCCTGTCATTGGGCACCACTGAGAAAAACTGCCTTTGTGCTCTTTACACCCTCTTACCAGATCTTTAAGGACATTGATCTGCCCTGGGCTTTTCCAGTCTAAACAGTCTCTCCTCCTTGGCTCTTAATCATCCTTGTGACTCTTGACACGATTCAGTCCAGTATGTCTAGGTCTGTCTTATGCTGGGAAGCTCAAACCTGCACGTGAAAGCTGAATTTCAGGATTTCATGAAAGTAGTTCAGCTGATAGGAAACTAGACAGGAAGGAAGGTGAGAAGCAAAATTAAAAAGAAAAGCAAAAGCAAAAGAAACACTCATAACTTGGAGAAAGTTTTTAATATGTATTTTAATTTATTTTCTCAAAAATATTAGCATAAAAGAGTTAATTTACCAATCCTTATTTCATAAGACTTATCTATATCAATGTCTACAGGTAATACAGCAAAAAGGATTCAGTAGTTCACTCCTTTTGATCAAGTTGTTTCAGTTGACTTTCTTCCTCCTCTTCTGTGCCAAAGGAAACCCTTCTGTGGGGTTTCTCTGTATTGGTGTTACTTTGCAATAGCTGTTCCTGAATGAGTCTGTCTGTGCTGCATATTACAAAATTACTGCCTTATTCAGTCTTAGCTTAATCCACTTTAAAAGAGTCTGAGTCTTTTGTTTTTAAAAAGAGAAAATTACTTTCACCAAAGTAACTGGGAGCTTCTTAGGTAGCTGGACAGTTCCTAGTAGAAGCATCATTTGGTAAACTGAAGCTCATGATTTTCTGTAATTTCTGCTGTTACTTTTTCCTGGCTTCCTCTAACTCCATCCCACAAGACTTGGCCTTTCACTGCTGTAAGAATGGGTCAGTCCAAAGGCTGAGGACAGCCGGATGATTCCGAGGTTGCCTTTTGTATTTCAATACAAAGAAAGAAAGAAATAAATGAAGTAAAAATCAAAGAGGTGAGAGCAGTGTGGGAGATGATACTGAGGTAGCACTTGCTGTGTTTGTCAGGGCTGAGCAGACCCTCCAGCAGAGATATGGGCTTGTTGCTTTTAAATTCCTCAACGTTTTTGTCCTCCGTGTGGCCCCTCTTCATAGTGCACTCTGAAGTAATGAGTAAGGGTGGGACAGGGGATTTTGGCTGAACCTCCAAAGTCTGAATTTGCCTTTTCTTCAAGTTCTACTGAGGTATAATGAATTAACTCTTTTCCCAGCTCAGCTTTCTCACCCTCTGCAATTGTCAGGTCACCATACTGCATGGGAACTACTGCTGCTGTGCTGTTTGCTCAGTGTGCTTGGGACTCTGGCCCAAGCCCTTGTTCATCCTTCTTGCCAGTCTTTGTGCATCTAATCTCCAAGTGCAGTGCAAAAGTGATTATGTGGGCAACTTCATTCTAGAGCATTAAAACGGGTGGTGTTAGAAGCACCTTTTTACTGGCCCTTGCCAGTGCACTAATGAATGTGAAGTGCTAAGTGGATTGCTTTGTAGGACTAACACTCTGCCAAAACAGCCAAGTGCAAGCTCCTTTGAGCAGTATGAGCATGAGACCTGAACTGCAAAGGACAACAGAGCACTTCAAGGAATCAGAATATTTCAGGTTGGCATGGACTTCAGAAGGCCTTTACTGCAACTGCCATCTCAAAGCCAGTTCAGCTGTAAGGTTAGGCTGAGCCATTCAAAGCTTTACCTAGAAAAATACAAATATCCAGAAAATATCTAGAAATATATGTATCCAGAAGATCTTCAAAGTACCCAGCCCTTCTGGGCAGCCCGCTCTAATGCGTGATTGTCCTCATGATGGAAAAGGTTTTGCTCGTGTTTAGTCAGAAAGTTTCATTTCAGTTTTTAACCCTGTTCCCTCTCTCTGAGGAACATGGCATTGTTTTCTTGAAAACTTCCTCATAGGATTCACTTGTTCAAGGGAATTGTTTCCCATTGTTTGCTCGTGAATGACTGCTTGTGTTCTGTTTAATTTTAGATAAATCCAGGACGGATCTGGAACAAGTACCTAAGGTATGGCCTCTGTGCTCTCTAAGCTGTTGTAAGGCTTTCTCACATGAAGCGTTGAATATATGCATGTACTCTGTTCTTTGTAGAAATTTTGTCCTCGCTGCTTACTTAGGTTGATTCTCAAGAGGATCTGCAGTGCTCAGAATTAAAAAGAACTAAAAATTATTTGCTTTGTCTTTCTTTTTTTTTTTCCTTGTTGTTTCCATGGTCTCCATTTTTCTCTTAAAGTATAATACAAGTACCATTTTTTTTTCCTCTTTAAATAAATGAAGTTAAGACCTCAGAGCAAAAATTAGCCGCTCTAGGGGGAAGGGGAAACTGAAGAGTTTGACAGGAGCTTGAATATTGCCTAGTGTGCAACTCAGCATTAGGTTTAACTCCTTGAATCTTTGATCAGAGCTCCCTTGCATGTAAGCATGCAGCGTACATGATGCGGCTTTTTGTGTCAGGTTGACAAAAAACACAACTCCAGATTCCATTTTAGTCTGAATAATTTTTTTCAAGGTACAGTAAGAAGTCAGAGTGTTAATGCGGGTCAGCATCTCTGTGCCAGTCGTGTAGGCTGTGAGTTGAATAGCTGTCAGTGCAATGTTTAATGTCCAGGAAACAAGAATGCTTGAGTATGGTGTGATGCTGTTGTCTGTGTTGAACCTTTTAAAATTACGCTTCATAAATAAAAAGAAGAGGGTTCTACTGCCTGCCTAAAAGCTCAAGGTTTTGTCAAGTATAAATAATGTTATCAGAGAGAATTTTTTTGTTACACGTTACTGACTTCCTGTGCTGAGCACATTTGCTGCATTCTGCTGAAGGAGATCAGCTTGAGGCTCTGCTCCCTCCCAGACAACACTTGCTGCACCCTGACAGCTGACTGGATCCTCAGCCTGGTAGAGGCTGTGGCCCCAGGAATGAGCAGATCAGCAGCAGGATGCCCTTGCTAGTGAAGAAGGATTGCTCAGATTCTTGAAAGGGCCCACCTGCACTTCAGTGCTGCCTACATTTGCACACTCAGCGTGTTTAGGTCATCTCAGGTGCTTCAATACACATGTAATTTTGGAGCTGTGCCTTCCACTTTCAGGAAGATAAGACTTTGTCAGATCACACAAGCTTTTAAAGTGTAAAATACATTGGTTGTAAGGTCTGGAATGAATTCGTTTGGCTGGATAAATGAAAATCTGGATTTTGAAATCAACAAATAAGGTCTCTATTAGCTTAATGAGACAGGAGATGTGTTTAACTGGGGCAAAAAAATGTAGGGGTGAGTGAGGCACATTTATTCCTTTTGTTTTTCTGTTTCAGATTTTTATGAAACCAGATTTTGCCTTGGAAGATTCCTTAACATTTAATGCCGTTTTGCCATGGTCTCATTTTAGTACCGCTGGTGGAAAAGGAAATCGTGATGCAGCTTCCTCCAAGTTACTTCAAGAAAAGGTACAGCTTTGTCACAAGATGTGGTTATCCATCACAGCTGGTGGATACTACAGAGGAACTCCATGGCTGCTGTTGTGTACTGTTTGTTGAGACTTCTTAGTGGGCTTTGCTGTCTCTCCTTTTACATCAGGCTGCAGATTGTTAGTAAATCATGCAGGAAGCATCTTACTGAAAGAGAACTATTTTCCCTGCTCAATAAATCTATCAAATCTGGAAAAAAAGAATCTGTATATGATGTAACAACTGGCTCTTTATGACAGCTGTAACTTCCTGAAACAGGTGTAAATTGAGAACTTCAGAGGTGTGGAGTAGTTTTCATAGGGAGGAGGAGCAGTTGCATGAGAAGGGAAAGCTGGATTACACAGGTTGTACACTATGTAAGATTTATTTTCCAGCATCTCAGGAAAATTTCAGATTCAAGGTACTGTGCTAAAAGCAATACTAAATCCTGTGGTATTTTAGGAGATTCCTCTTTTGTTATTGCTTGCACTGATCTGTTTTGGCATTTCACAAAGGAAAGCATGAAAGCAGAGCTGTTTCTTTCATACTGCAAACAGAAGTCTTATCTTGGTAGTTTTTATCTTTTTTGTTCATATGTGGTCATACTATGGAAAATCTCATAATGAGTCAACTTCACAGTACAAATACCCATGAAATGCTTTTAGAAAATCTGAGTAGTTTTGGAGTCTGTGAGGTACATTAAGAAAAAACAACATAAGATTGTCTGGAAAGTGTTTCAAATTTCTGGAAATTAGTGTTCCTGCTCTCCTGCCAAGTCAGGAGGAAGAGACAGACTCTGCTGGAGGCTAAGTCAAAGGTTCATTAGGTTGTCCTCCACACCTAAAGTTGGAGGAGGGCTTCTTTGGAGTATCTTGAGGCAGTTGCTATCTGAAGATGGAAAAGCTATGTCTGGCATATGCTCTGAACTTGCCAAAGTGTGCCTGGCAGCAGCAGAATGACACTCAGAAAGGACTTGTGATGAAGCAGACCTAGAGCCCTCACTGATTCAGAGGAGTGAAAATGAGAATAGCCATGAGCCACAAGGAGATAGAGATATCTACACAGTATAAAATAGTTCTGTTGCCTCCAAAGCCATGTGCTTGAAAAACAAATTATTACACTGCTTCATATGACTGAAATAAGCCCCAATTTTTTTTTTTTGTTTTGCATTTTAAAGGCTGTGAACTGCACAAGGTTTACACTCATCATGTGTAAATATGTGCCCTGCTGCCGTGATTGTGCCATGATTGTCCCTAGCTCCAGGCACCATTTTCCAACAGGATTTTGAAGACCTTGCCTTAAGCAGATCTTCTTGCAGGCTTTTAAACTGCTGTTGATCTACTTCAATAATTTCCCCATGATGTTTTTTTTTCTTCCTTACTTCCTTCTGTGTGTTGCCCTACATTGGGACTGTAAGCTCTTTGAGGCAGGTACTGTGTGCTCTGTTTGTTCTGTCTTGTAGTGAAGGGACCTGGGGCATCTCGTTGGTACAATCACATAAATAATTGTTTGTAATAGCCCTTTCTCTTATCCCTGTTTCAGAGCCTGTCGTGGCTTTCCCTGTGGCTAGGTGTGTCACAGCTGGTTGGTGGAGGATGCTTCTGATTAAATTAGATGTAAACAAAAACGATGGCTTTGCATATTGTATGAATCCCTGGTGTATCTGTAGAAAGCAGTATGAAAATAATTCCGAGAAGGAAACATTCTCCAGCTGATTACCTTTCCATCACTTGTTGGCCTTTTGGAATTCAGCATGAGGTTTGAATGCTTGGCACCTCTGAGAAACCAGGTCATTTGAGTATTAGCATTCAGATGAGCATTCAGTCCTTTGAGTTTGCGTATTCAACATAAGCCAGAACACAGAGCTTTTAGAGTCAAAGAATCAGGCCAGCACAGTGGTCTGGTAACTGTTGGACATAGAGAATTTGAGTTTCAGGTTCTGAACATGTAGATGTACCCTGTCTCTGGGAAACCCGCAGTGCCAGCACACAGGAAATAGGCTTAGTACTAATTCCAGCTGGTTGGCAAAAGTACAACTACAGCCAGAGATACCTTGGAGATTTTTCTACAAAGAAGGTACTACAGCTTTTTTAATGATCAGAGCCTTTCCAGTGGCGTATCATCAAGTATAGTGGCTGCACCTTTAGCAGCATCAGTGACCCAAATTTCATAGAATATTTGTGTGTCTATACTATTGCTTGCAAGCCAGTATCCAGAGCTGTCTCCTGGCTATTGTCCGTATTCTGTGACCAGTGTGCAACCATGTGGTACAAAACTTTGGGTATTTTAGATTTATTTGCTTTTCTAACTTGGTATTTTCAAGCAGGAGAGGCACCAAATCAGTCTTCCCATAGTGATTTTGAATTAATTTAAAAAGAAATATTTAAACCACAATGACAAAGGGATTTAGTTTTTATTAGCAAAATTACCTCGTGATGCAATAAGACAAATCCCCTGAAAGTGTGTTTACGTGTTGATAAAGCTTCCAGGTCATAACAATAGTGTTGGTTTTTCCTCTTTCCTCTTCTTCCCAGCTGAGCCATTATCTGGACATCGTGGAAGTCAATATTGCACACCAGATTTCTCTTCGCTCAGAAGCATTTTTTCATGCAATGACCTCTCAGCATGAGTTGCAGGACTACCTCAGGAAAACCTCCCAGGCTGTAAAATTGCTTAGAGAGAAAATCTCTAAAATTGATAAAGTAATGTGTGAAGGATCACTTCGAGTTTTAAGACTGTCACTCACCAGAAATAACTGTATAAAAGCATACAATAAACTGAAGTTAATGGCTACCGTACACCAAACACAGCCCACAGTACAGTTGCTGCTCTCCACTTCGGAGTTTGTTGGAGCTTTGGACTTGATAGCAACAACACAAGAGGTGTTACAGCAAGAGCTTCAAGGTATTCACAGTTTCCGGTAGGTAACCATGTGGGAAATACATAAAATGCAAGCAGAGCTGGACTGCGTTGAGCACATTATGTTGGTTGAAGGGATTTGTTCTACCTTTGTTCACTTATTCATTCTTAGATGACATAATACAGAAAGTACAAAATACAAGTGTAGTATAAGCAGTATGACTAATGCCTTTGCCAGAGATGATCTTTTGGTTTTTTTGGAGTGGGATGGACTTTTAACACCTAGGTGCTTCGTACTGTGTTCTGGTTTACAGATGTTTTAGGGGAGCAGAGATGAGAGCCAAGCTGTCGCTGGGCTTTCATCTGGCATAGCTTGTAGCTGACAGCTGAAAGGTGTTTTCCACGTGGGGTCTGCAATCCTTCTGCAGGCAGCACCCCAGAGATGGGATCCTTGCTATACAGCTCCACTCTGGGCCTCTGTCTTTAGTGACTGATCCGGGCTTCAGTTGTTAAAGGAACATGCAAGAGTATTAATACATTAGAATCCTTTTAGCTGATGTAAAATAAGCTATCACAAGTCGTAGTTTAAAAGTGTTGTATGCAGAGCTGCCGGTGTGACATGATGCTGACAGGAGTAGTGTGTGGTTAAATCAGCTGCAAGGTTTGCATCAGCCAGCTAAGGCTTTGCATATTGTATAAATATTATACAGTGTGTACTAAGGTTTCTAAGTTGATGCGGGGTGAGGGGTGGTTTGTTTAGAGGTTATGTGGTTCCTGTAGCCCAGTGGTCCACAGCTTATGTAATGAAAGCATGGTTGTTGCTCAGTAACTGTAACATGAATGTTCAGAACTTTATATAGTTACTGTTCTTGTCCATCTGTTCTCAGGAGCTCCTAACACACCTTCTAGCTAGTTTGGAGAAATACTCAGATTTTATGTAGAAAAGATATTGGGAAAAAGTACTAGAAAAAGTATAAAAACTACTAAAAAAAATTAAAAGGGCTAATAAATTATTGGGACAAGAGTTGCTGTAGGATGTTAGCGTTTTTCTAAAAAACCTAGAAACAGAGCATCTAAAAATTGTATCTTGTTTCTCTGCAGACATCTCAGTGCAGTTTGTCCTCTTTACTGTTCTGCTATCAACCACTTGATTCTGGTGCATAGCCCTTGACTGAGTCACCTTTGCATTGACCTTGATGATAGAGTAGTTCTACAGCCCTGTGACAGCATCACTCAGAATCAGCTGTGTTCTGCAGCTGGGTAACCTGTGTGCTCTGTCAGCAGAGAGCACAATTCTCTTGTCATTATCGTTCATATACATGCTGTCCCAAGAATGTGCCATTATTTCAAAATTGCCCTCAGGTGTGGAACATATTTGCAGGTAGATAATCATCTTGTCTGTAAAGAACAATTTCTGTGAGTAAAGCGTAGCTGGTTTTTTGGGTGGAGTTACAGACAGTGATGTGAATGGAAAATGCCGCCTCTGCTTCGGACAGTAAAGGCTCACAAAGGTTAGTTAAGGGCTGCCTAAGTCAAGTACCCCACCAGAAATGCAAGTGCAGTTGAGAAGCCCAGCACAGTTCCCAAATCTCACAGTGGCTTGTGTGAAGACATAATGTGCGATGGAAAGATGGAGGTATTGATGAAACTTCTCAGTAGAATGTTGTGGTGCTAAAAATAAAAAAAAATTTAAAAAACCTAAATTGATGGCAAGCACATAAACTTCACCTTTTCCCAAGAAATACCAAAGGGATGATCTTGCTTTTTTCTGAGCAGAAATGATGTGGTTGTCAAATGAGTTAAATAGTTGGTTTATTTTAACAAGAGATGAACTTCCAAACCATTTTTCTAAATAATTACTATTTTTTTTGAAATAACTTGTATCCGATAAAATCACAACTCGTTGCTTTAGTGTAGCAGTGGCAGCTTGTAGAATTTGATGTTTTGAGTCATGTCAGAATGATTCAATATAAAGCAGTAACAAAACTATTAATAGCATCCATTAATTTTTCCCTTGTCATACTGTATGCAGAGAAAAATGTAGTTTGTTTCTAGTTGTAGCAGAAAATTAAGAAACCATAAAGGTTGTGTGAAATAATAAATTGGTGTCTTTAATGTAGGTTATTATCACTAACGGTATGTGAGCTGTAACTGCTTGCTACTTCTCTAGGATAGAATTAAAGTTTTAGAGCTCTCACTTTTCAAGTTCACTGTTTCAATTTTACAATTAAAAAAAAAGCTAATATGTTAACTAAATTACAAAGCTGTGAAAACTTTCTGCGTCGTTTTCGCAGTCCTTGTTGGGGTGATGGAGATACAGTGATTTTGTTTGTTTGTGGGGGATTTTTGAGTTTGGCTTGGTTTTTTTGGTTTGGGGTTTTTTTTGCACATATATGCTGGCAAACCACGCTTTTATAGTTTTTCATACAGTAAAACACAGATACACAAATGAGAACTATTTTTCCATGTATTTTAAAAGAAGTTTTATGCTGCACTCATCATTTTACATGATGGAGTTGTCATGTTCAATATTCATTGAAGGGATCTAATGTATGAGAGGTACCTGTTAAGAGATAATTACCAAGGTGTTTTTCTGGAGTGTGAATTAAGATTTGACTTGTTCCTGCATATTTCAGGTTGGAGGATTTTTGTGGCTGCTAGGGACTAGAATATCTTGGGCAAAGGGGTAAGGGCAGGTGCTTGGAGCTGTTGTTGGATGTTTCCGTAGCTGGGGTTTGAGAGGACAAGATTTGTTGTGTTCCAGTGCAGTTCAGCACAGTTGCAGAAATAATGTACCGAAGAGCATCTTCATACTTACCTCAGTAAGAGCCTTTGTGTTGCAACTCTTAGTCCTGCAGTCAGTTTTGCAGCTCCAGTTATGACATTGCAAATGACAATCTTTGAGGTGTTTTCCTGTTGTGTTTGTTCTGAAATGCCCGTGATACAACTGGCTTGGATTTTCTAGAGGCTGGTTTTGCTTAAATTAGATATTTGAAATATGCCTATTTTGTCCATTCTGATGAATTATTGAACAACAATTTCAAAAGCAGGTATATCCCTGGTCATCTTGAAATTAAAATAAATAAATTAATCTGCTCAACTCAGATCCAGCAAGATTCATTGACTTCAGCTCAGTGCTGGCTGTGTGGGTTTCTGCAGGGAGGAGTTGCCAGGAGTCATAAGCTACACAAGCAAAGGGTCCAGCTACACCAGCACTGAATGAAAGCTGTGTTCATCCTCCCCATTTTGTATCTAGGCTTATCTAAAATATCACAGCTCCTCTTAATTCTCATTTGCAAAGTGTCTGTGTTTGTTTGTTTTTGTTAAAGAAAAAGCAGTCTGATTTTTACAGATATTTATTTCCAGCTGTTAGTGGAAGCTGAAAAGCCTGGAGTGTTTGACATCTCTGAAGTTCCCACTTTTAAAGAGTGGTTGACATTTCTGATGTGAGAAATTCCCCTGTGGTTCTGTATGACAACAGTCTGCAAAATATGGTTTAAAATCTCCAAGAAGTGGGAAAAATATTTTTCATTTAGAGCAGCATAAAAATTTGCAAATTTAAAAACCCTTGTGTGTTCTCTAAAAGCCATCCTGTTGTGTAATGCTATTAGTGCATCTCATGTGCATTAATTTAATCACGATTTAATCTGTGACCACATCAAAAGCTCAAATGTTTGAATTAGAAGAACTTGTGGACTGATGGTCTGAGGAACAAGCAAAAGTATTCCTTAACAGTTTTATGCTGGTAAGCATTGAGTATTCTTAGTTGTTGTTCACCTCATTGGGCAGAGAGAGGTACTTAACACCTTCCACAAAAAAAAAAAAGCCCTACTTCCAAATTTTGTCCTCCATCAATATTCAAGTCCATATGTTTTGGTGCAAGGTGACAGTGCCTCTGAAAAATGCATGATTTCAGCTGCTCTGAGGAGCGAAAGATTGGAGCCTCCCATTAAGCCAGTGTTGATTGCATGGAAATTTCCTGCTGGGTGGTTATTTTCTTCAACTGTGAACTAATGATTCGTTTTCAGGTTGATTATTTAGCTCATATCTCAATGGCTGTTTTTCTTAGGCATCTTGGCTCACAGCTTTGTGAACTGGAAAAGCTGATAGATAAAATGATGATTGCAGAGTTTTCAACTTATGCTCGCAATGATTTAAATAGACCCCTAGAAGATGATTGCCAAATTCTAGAAGAGGTATGTCTGTTATTGAAATAAACTGTCTCATGAATATGTTTCCATCTCTAACATACTTAATTAGCACCAACTAATTCACTCCGGTCCCTAGTAGCAACACTGTAATTTTAGACTATCTTCTCATCCAAACCTCTCCCCGCCCCTTTATTTTTGTGCTTGATAAGATTAAATAATTCTAATTAAACTCAGAACTCCTATCCAGGCCCACTTTATTTTTTCAAAATAATCAGTTCTTCTCTTTCCTCTGATTAAATGTATACTGAGTTTACTTCATGAACCTAAGCATGTAAGTGGAAAAGAACATGGACTCTCATCGACTTGGTTGTAAAACTTCAGTTTTGCAATGAAAGCTGATATTTGCACGTTGTTCTCATTCTGTCTCCCCGGGCTTTTCTGGGTGCTTGTATCAAGCATATGGTTGCCCTGAATGCATGCTTCATTCACAGTATGTATATAGATATATATTCCTCATTCCTCTGAAGATCATACACATATGAAGATTAAGCTATTGTGATTGCTTTCTTGCCCAGAAAAGACTTTTCTGGATTTTGCCTGTACTACTCTTCAGTAATTGCTGGAACCTATGAGCTGTTCAGCCTTGTTTAATCCATTTCATGAGGTGTAGTGGTTGGCAGTAGCTCTGCAGTACTCCCATTTCTGCCCTGTGGTTTCTTGCCCTTGGTGCTGCAATATGCCAGCCTCTCACTTGGGCTGTGCTTAGTGTCAGTCTTGCTCAGGGTCAGGAAACTTTCTCATCCTTAGAAATATCCATGGTTTTAAGCATTTGTGAATGAGCCCAGTTGAAGAATGGGCAGGAAATGGGGTGGGAGAAAGGGGCTCAGCTGGTATTGCCACGGGGAACTTTTTTTGTATGGGCAAAGCCTGACATTAGTTCCAAGGCACTGGAGTGACCTAAATGCTGCTCACTACGTTCTTGGTACATGAACTTTCTTACTGCTGGGCAATTTCTTAAAATTGTTTCTTGTCTTCACCTTGATATTCTTCATGTGGGGTTTTTTTTTATTTTCTTTTTTCTTGATAGGAGAGACTTGTATCTCTGGTATTTGGACTTCTAAAACAAAGGAAGCTAAATTTTTATGAAATATATGGAGATGAAATGATTAATACTGCAAAGAATATAATTAAACAGGTAAGCCAAACTTTTCTAATGTATCTGACAAGCTTGTCTCAACCCCTTGCAAATTATTTTTTTAGTCTTTAAGAGCAGCTCTGATGAAGTTTTTTGGTGGCTGATGGTCTCATTTAGAGCAGCTGGGCTTGCAGACACCTAAGGGCTCCTTGAAGCACAGAGGTGTTTACAGAAAAGACCTTTTGGAATGTGTAGGTAGCATAAACTCCCTGGTTTCTCTGTAAAATTACCATTGTTCCGAACTTTCCTTTCTCTTAACACATGGCTCTCCCAAATGGCAGAGTTGTGTCATAACACTACATTTCATTAAAAACCCACAAAAACCAAACACTCCAAAACCAAACTAAAAGCCTCTCCCCCACAACCCTCTGAAAAGCAAGACCTCCAAGTTCTTGGTGTAAACACATAAAAGAGAATCAAAGAGCTGGCCAGTTTAAACAACTCAATTCCCAGCAAATGATACAGAAAATATTGCTTGCTTTAATGTTAACACAGACCTAGTGTAGGCACAAGGTAGAAGGCTGGAAAATATCCTTGCCTTTTTCTGAGAGAGTAAGGTGAAGTAATGGAGAAGGTAGAAGAAGTGCTTACCTTTAAAAAAACTACATTAAAACCCAAATCCCATTCTTCATTGGTGTGATGGTTTACCATTTAGGGCAGTGTACCTTTCAAGCCAAAAAGCTTTATCAATAAAAGCAGCTAAAACCAATAATTGAAAAAAGTTCAGATTACTTCTTTGGGGGAAATACAGTTGCTAATTTGGATAGTGACATGATGGCTTTTACTTGTAAAGAGAGCTTAGACCGAACTTTGCGTGTGTATTTGGTACTTCTTATTTTGCTCATCTTGTTTGTTTGCTACATATGCCACATATGCCCACATATGTGAGAATATTCTGTGTGAATCGGGTTTTTTCTCCTAAAGATAGGTGATCACTTCAACAGTTACGCTCTGATATGCTATGAACTCCCTCTGATTTGTATCTCAAAGGCTGGGAGATAAGTGATGGATTGGGCATCGCCTGTCCTCCTAGGATAGTCAGCAGTTCACAGCTGCATTGTGAACTGGGTTGGGAACCTAATTTTTAAAAGTTTGTATTTTCCTTTTTAATACTGTTATTTGAACATTTTTATTTTAAGCCAGACTTGGCTGTTCCAGTCTCTTTGACATTGCAGCCCCATGGTTCTGTTGGTCTGGTGGTGCAGGGTGAGGATAGGCCCATATTGCTAGTAAATTTTAAAAAAAGGGAGTGAATGAATAACACCAGGATAAAGCTGTTGATCTGTCTGACAGTCTCCACTGGCTTTTCACTGGCTTGTTTGTATCAGCAGTCACAAGGAGACTTTTTTTTCCCATCAAATTCTTTGTTTGGTCATATCAATAGACAGGTAACATTCCCTGGTTTTCTGCTCATTCTCAGCCTTAAAATGCTTTTCCCATTCTGCTGGGAAAATTTAAGTTGGATTTTTTGGGTTTCCCCTGTGCTTAATAGTAGACAAAGTTTAATCAAATTCCAGTGTAAATTTCTATTGAATAAGGAAAATAGGCAGAATTTAAGTATTTTTATGTGGTTTGTACAATGCTTTTGTATGGCGGCCCATTGTCTCAGCTCTTAGGGATACTTTTCCTTAATAAAGGAAACTGTTTCCTTGCCACATCTCAAATGTGTTTCCTCTTCAAATGCATTGCTGGGCTGTATTGGTCAGTGATTTTTAGTAGCTTTTTGTTGCCAGGCAGGTGTAAGAGCAGAGGTTTGTAAGCACTGAGCACACTGCATAGTTCAAGAACAACGTTCTGTTCTTCTTCAGAAGCTTCTGTACTGACCACCATTATTCACAACACAGGTGAAACCCATGTAGCTTGAGATGGCAGCCCTCAGTCACCATTGGGATTGTATAAACTTGCTTAAAGGCAAGATGAGTTCACACTCTTTTGATTCATTTGTTCACTTTATTGACTGGCATTTGGGAGAAAAGCCCTTTTTCAGTGTGAGTGGAGTTGATTTGTACTTTGGGCTTACAAGTAATGGAAAAAGAGATCAGTGAAATGGCTGTAAAACAGTAGATGTGTTTGGAATGAAAATTGGTTGTACTGGAGACCTGAAGAAGCTGGCTGGTTTTGTATGCACTAGTTGCTTTGGGGGTTTCTTTTGGTTTTTGTTTTTGTTTGGTTTTTTTTGTTTGTTTTTAGAGAAACAAGTTGTTAAGTCATACAAGTATGTCTTTCTTTTCTTATTTTACTTTTCCTTATTTAACATGAGGATTAATGTGTTTGTTATGAAACTCAGCAGTGGTTAGAAAGAAGCTAAGATCTTTTTTTGTTTTGTTTTTTTTCCCCCTTAAAATTTGACAGTGTGTGGTTAATACGGTATCGCAGATAGAAGAAATAGATACAGAAGTGGTTGTTAAGTAAGTATGCAACCAGATTTTTTTTTTTTTGGTGGTGGGTGGGGATAGTGTGTTTTTTTAGTATAGATAAATTTACTCTTCTAATTTTTGCTTAAATTTCCCTATAATTAAGAATTATGCTTCTCTTGCATCTTAAGACACTTCTTCTGTCCACCTCTGGGTAGATACTGTGTTTTCCTTCTCATGCAGATTCTAATGTTACCTTTGAAATAGATACTAAAATTCTGAATCTCACTACAATGAAGCATGTATCTCTTGAATATCCACTTGAAGGCATTCCCTGTGGCTATAATCTGGGACTTTGTATTAAAACATGTCATTAGTTGAAGTTCCTCTCCCATGATCAAGAACAGGAACTATCCAGAGAGGAAACCAGATAACTTCAGCCCATTGGTCCATTGGGAACCTCACCAAGCCCAGCAAAGGCAAATGCCAGCGCAGAGATGGTGCTGGAGCCAGGCTCCTCTCAGAATTTGCACAAAGGGCAATGGACAATGTGGAAGATCAGATATGCCAGTTGAATCTTAGGGAGAATCTGTTCCCCATAAGACTGGTCAAACGCTGGAACACAAGCCCAGAGAATCTGTGTTCTGGGATATGGTCAAGCTTTGACTGTGCAAGACCCAGAGCAATCCAGTGTAGTTGAACCTGCCTTCAGCAGGGCTTGGCCAAGGCAGCTCCGGAGGCCCCAGCTCCAGGGACCCCTGCCAGCTTCTGGTTTTGCTATGGCTTTATGATTCACTTGACTCAGCAAAGTGTTACCCCAAGATAATAAAAATAGTTCAGCTGATAAAGCAAAGTGAATTGCAGAACCTGCATGGGATTCATACCCAGATTGGGAAATGACTGGGCACAAGGTCATTTTTAACCACTGGATATTTGGTCACCATTCTCCAATGTTTACTGTTCTGCTCTTGGGTCCTAACTGTGTGTTACAGGGTTTAACTTTTGTTCTGTCAATAACTTTTCTGCCCTTTTGCCACAAACAGCTGACTTGTACTTTAATAGCTGAAGTGGTCTCATTGCAATGCCTTGCTATTTAAGCCTTTAAATTGGCTTAATAAAAGCACTTTTTAACACTTGAAAAGTAATTTTTTTTCCTCCCACGTGATTTGTGAAAATGTTATTAACTCCCTCCCTTGTTGGTAACACACACTTATCCCAGGGAAAAGAACATTGTGCTAAGGAATGAACTAAATGGTAAATGTGAAGCTTTTATTTTCTTACACTGGGATCTAATTCTATATCCCTCCTTCCCCACTCCACTTATATTGTGGTGATCATGACTGTTGTTTAGGTGATATTTGTTGTTTTGCCAGATAGAAGTCTACACAGTTTTCCTTATATTTACAGTTCCATTTAAAGCATGGTTTTTTTTCCTGTATATGCCAGTAGGCATTATGGCCAGCAAACAGATGCTGTTTGCTGAATACTGCTCTTTTTTTTTAGGCTTGCAGACCAGATGAGGATGATGAATTTTCCTCAGTGGTTTGATTTACTGAAGAACATTTTTTCTAAATTCACCATCTTCCTCAAGAGAATAAAGGTAAGACATTCATTTACAAAGAACTTCACATAGTTCAGGCATGAAAGGGAATGAAGTGACTTTTCCATTTGAAGTCTTAAGATGTTGGTTTTTCTTGTAGAGTTCAAACTTCTGATTGAAAGGAGATGCAAATATCAGCATCCAGGGCAAAAATTATTAGTGCTAACAAAGAGAGCAGTGGCAAAAAGATAATACCTATTGTTGCTTGGTTACTTCTAAGATGCTAGGGATTAGGACAGAACTTTTGTGTATGTTAGATTGTTCCAAATGAGGTACACCTCAGATACGTCAGATATTGGTTGCCATCAGACAAATGGGTCTGCCTCCAAATACTAATTCCACAACAGAAAATAAAGCCAGGATTTAGCTTAATTTTGTGGGCAAAAGTAAACCTCTTTCTAGCACAAGCTTGTGGCACAGGGTTTTGGGGTGTTTTTTTGTAATAAAAGTTATATTTCATTCTAGGCAACGTTAAATACTATCCGTAGCGTGGTTTTCTTGGTTCTAGACAAGAACCAAAAAAACAGAGACCTGGAGGACACGTTGCACAAGAACTCTGCGAAGGAGAGCACAGTGGACACCGAGGTGGCCTACCTGACCCACGAGGGGATGTTCATTAGCGATGCCTTCGGCGACGGGGAGCTCCCGGCTGGAACAGGTGACACAGCCTCCCAAAGGAACACCTCCCCCAACAGCGAGCCCTGCAGCAGCGACTCTGTCTCGGAGCCTGAGTGCACCACCGACTCCTCGTCCAGCAAGGAGCACACGTCCTCTTCCATTACTCCAGGAGGAGTAGAGATGATGTGAGTGAACACCCTGCCTGTCTCCACCTGGCAGCATGGCCGGAACGAGGGGTGAGGTGCAGGTGGTTGTTCCTGGTCACACAGTAAAAAAATTACTTTGGAGGATTGTACTTTTTAGGTAGGCGAAGTGTATTGGCTCTCCCCCTAGAGACTGCCATCAGAGTGCACTGTTCCCAGCCTTTATTTCATGTATTTGTCTTGTTTTCACCTCTGTGTGTAATGGTGCAGGGACTGAGTTATGCCACTTCTTCCAGAAAAGAACCTCTTCTCCACCATTTCTTCTGGGGAGGCCACTTGTATAGAGGGCAGAAGAGTTGTGAGTCCATGAAAGACAGATTGATTGTCATTCCATCAGCCAGCAGAAATGTCTCTGTTCCCTGTCCCCTGTGGTTATTTTTCCTGGGGGGTTTTTTGGTTTGTTTTTTTTTTTAAGCTGGCTTGATAGAATACACTTTGATAAATTCTAGAGAAAAATCTCCTGTTTGTCATTAACATTTGACTTGCATAAATAAATAAATCCATCTCAGTGCTTTGGTTAAATAGGCAGTGCTGCCCTGAGGTGCTCCAGACTCCAGAGTTCCCACCTTCTGGCATCCTTTTATGCACCCCTTACTTGTGGCTGCAAGTCAGAGATATCTTTTGAAAAGAACCAGGCATAATGATGTGTGGGACTCGGGCATGAACCACTTCAAAAGCCAGCATGTCTGGGTACAGCATTCTAAGAAGCAAAATTGAAATACCACTTGTTACCCTGCTGAAAGATGGAAGACAGCAAGTGGCCTGCTCTTGCTGCTTGGTCCTTGAGTATCTATATGTGTATGTTGAAGCAGCTGTTAGTTTTTATAGAGACCTTCCCCCTCAAATCACAATGCTGGCTGAAGGAGATAGATTTGAAATAAATATGCTGTGCATAAAACACAGGCCTTTGCATGTCTGAACATCTGTTGTGTGCTGGAGGAGATATGAAATGTGAAGAGGAGTCCAGGGTTACATGGAAGAGCAGGGAAAGGGAAGGAGTTTTAATCCAAACTAGTCTGAAGCACTTTGCCAAGTTTGCTAAAAATACACCATCCAGCTAGAGCTCCTGAGGAGTAAAGTTGTTTCTGAGGCTGGTTGCGTAACTTCATTCTAAAATGAACTTACTTCATCGCTCTTCTGGTTTTGTTTGCACCTTTGCTCTGTATTTGGAGCAGGCTAGTAAAAATCCACAGCACAATTTTAGTACATTTGCGGCCTCCGTAGTGTCCCTGTTTCTCTCATCTCATGCTGTCGGTCCCTTGAGCTGGCCCAGAAGATCATGATCTTCACTAATGGCATGAACCATGAGCAGCAGAGCTGTGCTAAGTGCTGGCCTCAAAACAGTAGACAAGTCATACAAGGTTTTTTAAAAAGCACCAACTTAAGAGTCTGAAGTCTAAAGAGGTAGTAGAATGACAGCCTGTAGATTAAGGTTGGGGGGAGTGCAGAGGTTCTATTTTAGGCCTTACACGTACATTGGAAGAAAAATGCCATGTTTTATCTATCATATGCTTGTGATGCCGAAGTGTTACAGGAACTGGGAAAATTTTAGCTCAGTAAACATTCATTATATTTATTGTATCAGTAATGGCTATATCTGGTTTACTCATAGAGCGTTAATAGCAATTAAAATGTGGATTCAAAAGAAAAGGATGTGCATTTATGCATTTCCCTGCTACAGGGGCTGACAGGACATTGACAGCAGCTTAGAAGATCCCATCTGTATAAAGTGACTTTGGTGATTGACTTGTCTGCGTTTGACATTGCTGCAAAACACTTTCTTCCTTCAACCTGTGTGCAAAAATACAGTTTGCTCTGTAAACTCATGCTCAGCGAACTGGTTCTGTCATTTTTAGGATCAGCGATGACATGAAACTGACTGACCTGGAGCTGGTCAGGCTGGCAAACAATATCCAAGAGTTACTTTATAACGCCTCTGATATCTGCCATGATCGTTCAGTCAAGTTCCTCATGGCAAGAGCAAAGGTGAGGAGCTTGCAGCAGACTGCTGGTGTTGCCTCATGCTTGGTTAGCATTTGCTTCCAGGTTACTGCTTTAATGAGGATTCTGGAGCGGCATCCATGATGGCAGTAGAGGAACTCTTCCTGCTGCCACAGGCTCTGCATGGTAGTGCTCAGAGCACACCAGTGTTAACATAATATCATTGTAAGGCAGTGCTGGTTTCTTATACCTATTTCTTTCTCTGTTTAATATTCTGACTTGCTGTCTTTGATGCTTCGTGTAGAGAATGCATGTCTGTGACAAGATAGCTGCTTGCACTACAATCTACCCTGTCACACGTAGGGTTAAATAATATGCCTCTTAAAACTGTAGCAGCCCTCACACATGCTGACTAGTTACTTCCTTATGCCTCTGAATTTTTGTGGTGTTCTGTCTCCTTACAGTGGTTTTCTTTGCGTGCAGGATGGCTTCTTAGAGAAGCTGAATTCCAACGAGTTCGTTACTCTTTCTCGCTTGATGGAAGGCTTTATCTTGGATACTGAGCAGATCTGTGGCAGGAAAAGCATGTCCTTGAGAGGAGCACTTCAAAGTCAAGCCAATAGATTTGTGAATAGATTTCATGAGGAGAGGAAGACAAAACTAAGGTACCTCTGGGTAGAAGATCTTTGTGTTCTTCTGTGAATAATTTTATGTATCGTGTGCCAGCCAAACACAGTATTTTGCTGCCTAGAACATTAGTAAGTTTAAGTTATACTTAAAAGCAGGGGGTGAAAAAACTGTATTAAAACCCAATTATTTCCAATTGATTTAGATTCTTACTGTTCTCATAACTTGATTTTCTTCAAACTGGATTGTTCTAGAGTTGCCTAAATAAGGAGAGTAATGGCTACAGAAAGTACACAAGACTAACATTGAAGGGCAGGATTGTGCTGTTTCAGAATAATGTAAGACTCATTCACTGTTTAAGAATAATTCACTTTCAACTGTTTTCAAAAAAAAAAAAGAAAACCAAACCATTTGGGGAACAGCCTTGCCAGTAACATACATCAAGTCTATTTGCTCTCATCCATCAAAGGTGTTAAAATTGCAGTATTTGCACATTACTTCATTGGCAGTGATCTCATAGAGACCTTTATTGCCTGGTGTAGTTTTTGGTCCCCTGTGACAGACTGAATGAACAAATTGTGAGATCTCTAGACCAGCACAATGTTGTTCTGTTTTGCTGCTGACAACTGTTGGGCACCTCCTTCTGATGAAGATGACTAACATAATATTTTGGGCCAGTGGCTTTTTAAAAATTGTTCTACAGCATTGCAGGCAGTAGAAGTGTCAAGATAGGACATTTCTTACTCAGCCTCCTCTCTTTTGTGTTTATAACCAGCCTGCTTTTGGACAACGAGCGCTGGAAGCAAGCTGAAGTTCCTGCTGAGTTCCAGGACCTCGTTGATTCAGTGTCCGATGGCAGAATTTCTCTCCCTGAAAAAAAACCAACCGGTGTGTGTCTTGCAGTCCTACTGTGAAATGAATTTATTATCTGCAAATTCTGCTGTTAAATGTTGATGGACATATTCTGATGACACTCTGGTTCTCTGTTTGCTTGCTGTCCTCTGGGGGGATGAGAAGGAAGTTGATGGCTGTTCTCATTTCTTTTTCTTTATTTTATTTTTTTTCTATTACTATTGTTGAAATGCCTTATGCTGAAAGATTATCTGTTTATTTTTTGAAAACACCCAGAAGTGTTAGTACAGGGAGGGAACTGCCTTTTAATAGAAATATTCCCAGTGTAGAGGTTTGCAGCCTCTGCACAAATTCAGTCTTTTCCCACAATGTACCACTGAGGAATTGCAAGGGACTGAGGAGCACATGTATGTGCTCAATCCTCCTTGTGTGAAACAAATCTTGCTCCTTCCCAGTACTTCACCTGCCAGTTCAAATGAAAGGCAGCATGCCATGTGGCTGCTCTTGGAAGGAAAAACTCATGTTCATTCAATTATTTACTTGCCACAGAAACCTCATTTGACCTCAGAAGTCACTTTTTCCTACTCCTGCCCCATTTCTCCATGTGCCCAGTAGGAACTCTTAATGTGTTTTTACCTTGTGGGGATACTCGTCCAATATTGCAGTGAAGGGGATGTGTGAATATCCAGAAGAGGAAGAAAACATGCAGAGACGGGGAGAAAAATGGCAAGAGATTAGAAGGAAGAAAATACAGTCATGTCGTGGTAGAGAAACCCTGATCTCCCAAAAGTTACACAGCAGATACAAAGTGTATTAAAGCAGTAATCACTCCAGTTATAGAGCATGACACCAAAATATGTTTGTCAGCCATTGCTCGTAAAATAACCTCCTGCAGCTTCCTTCAAGGAAATAATTTATCATGAAAAACTGCATCAGTAAGAGCTTCTGTTATGAAGCCTGAAGAGAAAGTGATTTGAAGCTAAAGTATTAATATATATAGCAAATCACTGGAGAATGTATAGTAGAAAACCTAGTGGCTTTTTCTGCCTTTCTTCTATTTGTAGCTTGTTGTATTTGGAGTTTTAAAGTACATAATGACTGTGGGACTATGGGATTTTTTGATCTAAAATCGTAGCAGATAATGAAGTAACTTTATGGGTTGTAAAAATTATCGTGGGTGATGAACTATCTAATAAATACAGTAAAAGAGAGCAGTGCTACAAAGATTGATGGTGGGTTGTTTTTCAAACCTTAGCAAGTGAACGCTGCATTTTTATAAACAGCATTTTTTGCCCTTGTTTTAGTTTAACTCGCTTCTTTTCCTGTCTTGCTAAAATGTCTAGTTACTGAAGAAAGAAAGCCAGCTGAATTCCTTATTGTTGAAGGACAAAAATATGCAACAGTTGGGTAAGATACACTCTTTTTGCTTAGCAGTGGGTTGGTTGGCAAGAACTTTTGAGTAGATCTGTGATGAATGCTAACAGCTTTAGCAATCTTATTTAAATTAAAAATCCCTCTCCTTTCACAGACTAGTTTCTCTTTGGTTTCCAGCAGTTATGAAACACTACAAGTTCTTCTGTACCTTAAAATGCAATTTTTTTCTCTGAATGACTAGGCTGAAGTTTATAATTTTATTTGAATGGTTTTTTTCAAGTTATTTCATGAAAACACAGAGTCATGAAAACCAGGTTTCTCTTCTGAGCATAAACCTGAGCACTGTTATTTCTTGCAATCCAGAGTATCTCTGGCAAAAATTGCAGACTCTTAGAATAGTTTGGGATGAAACAGACTTTTAAATGTCATCTTGTCCACCTTTCCTGCAGTGAGCATGGATGCCTTGCACTAGACCAAGTTGCTCACAGCCCTATCCCACTTGACCTTGAATGTTTCCAGGGCTGGGGCATCCACCACCTCTCTGGGCAGCCTCTATCCTCCACTATGCTCATTGTAAACAATTCCTTCCTTAATTCTAGTGTGAATCTACCCTCCTTTACTTTAAAACTGTTGTTCCTTGTCCTATCACTACCAACCTAAAAAGTTTGTCCCCATCTTTCCTATAAGCTCCCTTTAAGTACTGAAAGGCTGCAATAAGGTCTACCCAAAGCCCTCTTCTCTCCAGGCTGGACAGCACCAAAATACATGAGTCCACTATTGAATGGTTGGTTATCTTATTCAGAATGAGATATGGGCCATCTCAGAAGCAGCATATGCTATTTCTTGGTATCCTGGCTGCTTTGAATTGGAAAGTGAAAAGCTGGTTATATCAGAGGCATTTTAAAATGTATGATACTCACTTATTTCTTTCATTTAAAAGCATGCTGTGTTTCCAGAGACTGTGAGGCTTAAGCATTAATTATGCATGAGAGTGTTTTTGGGGAGGGAGTAAAGCCTGGAAGATCTTGCTCCCCAGAGTCCTAACATCAATTTACACCAAACTTAAAAGGTGTGAGGTACAGAATGTCTTGGACCAGCTGTTATTTTGTGAGTTGCTTCATGATGATGTGTCACTGTTCAATTGAAAACAGAATCTGATGGCTGAGAACTTCTGTGCCAGGCAGCTGATATCACTGCTGAAGAGCATTTCAGGTCGAGTAGGAACATTGCTCTAAAGGATAAAATTTGCTTAATATATGATGTGTTTGATAATCTGCCTCTGCCCACTTGAAACGTGTTATATTTAGCTCTGTGAAGTAATTGCGAGCTTCACGCTGCAAATATTTGTTTCATTTCTACGCTCCTCTACATACCATTTCATTGTGTCTAATCAAATAAAATGCATTCATCACAAATGCCTAGATGTTCACAAAACATTCTCCAGGTGTTTATTTTCTATTGACTTGTCATCATCTTTCTGTACTCTACTGCCTAAAGGAAGAAAGAGATTTGACTTTTTGAAATGTTAAAATATCTACTCCAGATATTTGATCTTGCCTCAATTTTCCTGCTTTCTGTATATTTGAATTCAAAGGAGCATGCTTGCTCTATGTGGAGCCTTCTTAATTCCATCCAAAAGCTCCCAAATTCTCCAGTGCCTGCTGACTTCAGGAGAAATTACAGGTGTTAAGCAGCTTGGAATATTTGGTGCTGTTTCTTCACAGCTGCCTTCTCTGTGACTCCTTACCATTTATTACAAATTTTTCAGAGGTTTTCTCTCATATAAAGTACTTCTTCCACACACCACCCTGTGGAATGGGTATTGGTCGTAACTATCTTTATGTAAATCTTCTGATATGTTTCACATCTGCTGCACATCAGTTAGTGGGTTTATTCAATGCTACAATCTTTAGCACTGGGTAGCTTTCTATCAACATGATTGGCCTGTGTTTGGTTTTTCAACATCTTTTGTGCACTGAGATGACTTATTTTGCTGTTTCCTCCCTTTCAGGACAGTATTGCTGCTAATAAGAATTATCCTGGAGTACTGCCAGTGTGTGGATAACATTCCTTCCATCACCACTGACATGCTGACCCGCCTGTCTGATTTACTGAAGGTATGGCTCCACAAATGTGCCTTCTGTGTCAAGCAGGGGCAGGCAGGGTGCAGAGAACACATCTCACTCTGCATAATGCTCATGTTTTTATGATTTGATATAAATTATGTAGAAAGCATTGTGTTTGCCAATGTGCCACAAGGAAACCTTTCAAGCCAAAGGCATTAAAGATGCAATTTGTTTTGTGAATTAACTTTGGGAGGGCTGTCATTCCTGTTGTTCACCTGGAATACTGGAAATCCCATCTAGTAATATTTGACATAGCTGCCTGTCCGTCAGGCTGGGTGTAGGATTAATGCTGCTGAAGAAAAAGCAATTTGATCCCAGATGCCACAGAAATATATCTGTATTGAGGAAGGAGACCAAGTCCCTCGGTTTTTACAAATCAGTAGAGGTATAGTCAGTAGAAGCATGAAAAACAGTAGGGATGAAGGTTCTGTTGTAAAATGTAAATGTGATGAAACACCAGGACTTCTTTGTCATTTATTTCTCACTAGAGAAGAGGAAAGCTGGTCAAGCCAGACACTGCAATGTAATATAAGCAAACAATAATAAAAGGAGCACATTAATGCCCCTTAAAACTGTCATATGTGTATGTATGTGTGTGTGTGTATATATATATATATACACACACACACATATTTGTCTATGTAGGCTCCAAAGCCTAGCAGTTAATTTATGTCAAGGTTTTCACTTGCATCTTTGCCCACAAAGGTCATATCAGGTATTTGAGTTTTGAACGTGAGCGTAATTAATGAAAGATAAACAGATTCAATCTCCAAGAGGATACTTTACATAAGGTGGGGGGCAGGGGAGGGGAAACAAACCCTAGGAGATGGACCTTTAAATATTTGTCCTCTTGGTAGTTATTTGAATAACCAGATGCAGGAACACTGCTTTCTACAGTTGTCATTCAGATTCATCCACAAACATTCCCTTTTATAAAAGCACTATCCAAGGCAAATCAGTCTGTCTGAGCCTGCCCCTCTTCACTTCTCCTTCTCCAGCTGCTGCTTTCCTGAAGAATTGCAGCACCTTTTCACAGATAGAATAGCAGTGGATGCATCAAACTTGGCCAGATTTACGTATCTGTGTTACTTCCCTCTCCTTTCCTTATCTCGTTCTAGCTCTGTCATTTGTGGTTTATTTCTTGGTAGTCAAACATCACATGCACTTTAATTATTGTATTTCCTATCTGTCAGCAAGGTGCCATCAATTGGAGAGATATCGAGAACAGCTAGAAAAACATAAGCTCATTTATTACACTTCTGAACAAAACAGAGCCACTCCAGGTGTCTTGGCAGGCCACTGCACTTTTTGTTTGACAACTGTTAGAGCCAGCAAACTTAGAGGGGTAGCAAGAGCTGGACTCGATTGTGATGGAAAATGGAAAGCATTCCCAGATGATGAAATTCCAGGCAGTTCTGAGCTGTGGCTGCAGCCTATCTGAAATGACACTGGTGTATGGGAGAAATCACAGAATCATTTAGATTGGAAAATACCTCTGAGATCAATCGAGTCCAGTTGTTTACCCAACACTGCCAAGTCCACCACTAAACCATGTCCCCAGTGCCACGTCTACACATCTTCTAAATACCTCCAGGGATGGTGACTCCACCACTCTCCTGGGCAGCCTGTTCCAACATTTGACAACCCTTTCAGTGACAAGATTATCCCTAATATCCAAATAAAACCTCCCCTAGTGCAACTTGAGGCCATTTCCTCTTGTGGAAAAAGAGACTGACCCCTGCCTAGCTCTGCCCTCCTGTCAGGGAGTTGTAGAGAGCAAAAAGGTCCCCCCGAGCCTCCTTCTCTCCAGGCTGAGTGCCCCTGGCTCCCTCAGCTGCTCCTCATCAGACTTGTTCTCCAGACCCTTCTCTGGGCACACTCCAGCACCTCAGTGTTGTGAGGGGCCCAAACTGGGCACACGTGGCTGTAATTACTGGGGCTGTTCAGGTGGTGCAGACAAGAGAAGGCTCTTGGCCACATGCTAGGTGCAGGAGTGCTTTCCTCCCAGCAGGCACAAGGAGGAGGTGTTGCTCTTTGGCTGTTCAGACCTTCTGCTCCTTCGCTGCTCTGTCTGCACCAGGCCATCTGGGAACAGTCATTCTCACAGCAGGCAGGGGACACTATGTGTGTCCAGCATCCTATGTAGACCAAGTTTTTGATGGTTTGCCTCACAACACTAACCTAAGCAAAATACCTCAGAGGAGCTTAGAGCTGCCTTTGGCTCAGTGATTCTATGTCCATGCAGAGGCATAAGAAAAGGTCTTGCTTTTCTAGAGAAGATGAAGTGAATGTGAGACAGTTTCAGACCCTGACCTCTTGTCTGACAGCAGTGTAGATTATGCCTCTCTCAGGTCAGGGGCCACACAATAGGTCTGGTTCAGTTGTACGAGGTCTGGGTTGCTTTTCTGGCCCTGGATGCACCATTCTGGTAGCCCAGATTTAAAGGTGTGGGTCATGGCATGTCATCTGTGGGCCTGCATTTTGTGATTGACTCCACGCAAAAGCCAGAAAAATTATTTCTCCTTTTTACCCAAGGAGTGTTGGAATTTTGGGTTTGTTCTTGCATTATCATGAAGAAAGATCTGTGAAGCAGAATTATGCTCTCCCCAAAAGGAGGTCTTTGTGAGGGAAATCCTGTTTTGCAGACACAAGCTGCAGGGCAGCCTTGTCACAATTTCTTCTGAATCTTCAGGTGAGTGACAAAGGGTCAGCTCTCTGTAAGTTTTGCCTCCCAGTTTCCACCCCAATGTCAACAGACAGTTCTGTTCAAACATGAGTCCTGCGACTTCTCCTCTCCTTTTAGTGCAGGAATTAGAGACCAACAGCAGTGGCTTTTCTGCTGCATCACCCTGGAATATCTGGTGTCTCAAGCTGGGTGAGGAAGCAGAATTCCAGTGTAAGACAGAGCGTGCTGTTAGCAACTGTCTTAGTGTCCACAGGCTTTGCTGGAGTATGTGTTTTTAACAACAACTTCTTTTCTCCTGGAACTGAGTTGTCTACTATACCTGGAATTTTTACAGGATTGGCTTTTTGTGTGACTTAACATCTTCTGTGCATCACTTCTTAATCTTTGTATTTCATAATGTTACAAACACAGATTCAGTCACCTCATCAGGAGGGAGTTTTGGTGCTTTTAAGTTGCCGTTAACATCAGCAGCGGAAGAGGTCTAGAGCCTGAGCAGAAACTTGTTGTCTTGATGTTTTCCGCTCTGATGCTATGCATCTACTCTACTGAGGGAAGCTAGTGAAACTCTGGAACTGGTGTTCATGATACTCTATTTAATCTTGCAAAATTCCATTGATAGTATTTCTAAACTGTGGGTATATGTAGCTGAAAAAGAGTCAGCATGCATTTTCACTGTCCTTTTTTTTTTTTTTTCCTCACAGTATTTCAACTCTAGAAGTTGCCAATTAGTGCTTGGAGCCGGTGCATTACAAGTTGTTGGCTTGAAAACAATCACTACAAAAAACCTCGGTATGGATTTCTGTATTGAAAATGTCAAAGCTTGTTCCCCTGCCTGTTAAAAATCCCAAGTGTGAAAAAGCCCTACATGTCTGTGATAAGCTGCATTTGAGTTGTGAGGCCGTGCATGGACACAGAGGATGATAAGACCTTTCTGGTTACCTGCCTGAAGTGTAGTTTCAAACTATCTCCCGAACTTGTTTTAAACTATCTCCTGAAATTAAGAGCCTTTGACTGAAGGGTTGAAGCAGGTGTCTAAACTTGCAGTTCTTATGTGAGAATTTGGTGAGATTACCACTCTGCATTTCCCTTTTGGAAAGGGAGCAGCTTGATGAGAATGGGTTGAGAGGCTGTGGGCCACAGCTGTGTCAGGTTTTTGCTGCAGAACACTTGGCCAGTGTCGTGACCACACTGGTATCAGTGTGTGTCCTGCTGCTGGCTCAGGCAATTCCTGTTGGAACTGGGAGAAGCCTGGTTTTTTTGTGATCCTGTTGGCACTGCAGCAGGAGCAGGTTCAGGGCAGGTCAGTGCTGGTAGGGCAGAGTGTTTTGTACACCACTGCAGAAGAAACACTGCTGCCTTGAGAACGTGGTTGCTGAGGTTAACTGGTGAGTCAGGTCTTTTGAGATCTCTCCGATGTCTGCATGTTTTCAGGGCTCAAAATGTCAAGTAAGCACTTACAGTCTCTTGTAAAATCAGTCCTTTACCCTATCTCACCAGAGCAGGGTGTGAGTAGCCAGGTACTAGTCTGGGATCTTCACTGGCTGGGGGTTCCCAGGGAAACAGATGTGTTCCCCCTTGCTTTTAGAACAGACAGATAAAAACCCAGCATTTTAAATTGTGTCACATCTATTATTTATGTCAAAGGAGATACAGTCCATACAGAAATGACTCTTCCTGGGCAATAACTACATTATTTTTCTTCCTGGATTCACAGCCCTTTCTTCACGTTGCCTCCAGCTCATTGTCCACTACATTCCCATTATCAGGGCTCATTTTGAAGCTCGGCTGCAACCAAAGCAGTTCAGCATGCTCAGGCATTTTGACCACATCACAAAGGTAATTCTTGTGGCATTTCCTGAAACACTAAGTTCTGCTTTTCAACTGTACTCTGAAGAACGTGAATGCCGCTAAAAAATGAAATCTGCTTTCTTGCCTTACAGGATTATCACGACCACATAGCTGAAATTTCAGCAAAGCTCGTTGCCATAATGGATAGCTTATTTGACAAACTATTATCCAAGGTAATGATTTATGGAAATAATTCTACACTCTCTAAATTGCAATTGGAGGTCTCACTGTATACAGTCTACATGTTTCAAATGGAGTCTTAAACTTTCCTAACCAGGACTTGTTTGAACTTCCTTTAACTGTATAAAAAAGCTCTGTGCTGTTCTCATGAATGTGTCTTGTGTTCACATTTGCCACCCGGGTGTCAGTCACCTTCACTCCCAGAAAAATTAAATGTTTCGTTGGCTCCTTCAGCAGGAACAGCAGTGCTTTGGCTGGCGCAGATGCTCAGCAGTTCAGGAACTGAAGTGCTCTGCTACCACTGACAGCTCTTGTCTGCAGCCAGGCTCAGCAGGCCCCATTTCCTGCTCGTTCTAATGGTGCCTCTTTGCAAGTGGGGAGGGTGGCATTTCCGGCAGCTGAGGAAATGGCAGAGAAGTGCTGACGAGGAAAAGTTTGTGAGGGGAAGGAGCAGTGCATCTGTTGGGCTGCAGGCCTGGGGCCTGGAGGTCTGTACTCAGCAGTTCCTGCTCTGGAGCAGCTTTAGTAGCTGTCCCACGAAGTGCTCTTGGTGTGTTTCGGGGTTTGAACAGTGGCATGGTGTGGTGCTTGGCTGGATCTACTCTGACTCACCTCAGCATGGAATACACTGAGACACCTCCTGTGCCCACATGAAGTACATGAGCTTTTAAAACTTAGTGCTGTGCTTTGAATCTTAGGGTTTGGGGGGAAAAAAAATAAGCTGTTTCATGACACAAATAAATTAGTTTTTTAGTGACCCATTTGATTGATTGGCCTGGGCCAACCTCTTCCTTCAAGGAGCTAATGAGAAGCGTGGGAGCACAGGTTGGGGACTGGCTGATGAGAGCTGCAGTGGGGCAGGTACAACAGGCAGCATTTCTGTCTCCCTTGCTGTTTTTGTTATGTTGTATTTTTTCATTTCATCTGTTTCTTTGGTCTGTCAAATATAGCACTACCTAAGCTTAGGGGAAAAAAAAAATAGGCAAAAGCATTTAAATTGAGATTCCCTGTCCCTATTGTGTTACTTTTAAAAAAAATGTGTTTATGCTCTTCTCTAAGGACCAAAATGGCCTGCTGGTTTTTGGGGGTTTTGTCCCACATAAAAGTAGCTGTTTTGTAAAGTAACATGGCTTTTTGGCCACTGTATCTCTTGAGAATAAAAGATAAATGCAAGAATTTACATGACTGATACTAAACAAATGTAGCCCATAACAAACCAGGAACACAGTTTATGTTCTTGATGGCAGTTAATAACTGCCCATTCCCTACTGTCCCTCTTGTCTTCTCTGCCCATTCTCCCTTTGGGAGCTGGCACAGGATATCAACTGAGACTGTTGCTGTCCTTTACAGCTCTTAAAGGCTGAGTGGCAGTGCTTGGCCCACATGAATGCAGCTCACAGAGTCCAGGAGTAAAGGATGGTTGATTTGCTTCCATTCCTAGCACACCCCATCATTTTGACTCATCTTGTTCCTAGAAAAATGAAATCTTGGCACTGAAGGCTGTGAAGAACATAAACCCAGGACATTTGCAAATGGACGTGTCAGTACAACCATGTCATTGTGTTCTTGGGTTTGTGTTTTTTTGAATCCCAACTGTTTCAGTGTCCTGTGGATGAAGTGGTTACCTGCTTTGAGGTGTGTAAAGCTGCACAAGTGAGTTCCATAGGAGGGGAGTGTTCAGCACACTTCAGACCCAGGAATTACACAGTCCAGAAACCTGCTTTCTAGGAGATTAACAGTTTAGTGCTTTGGACAGGATGTTGACCTGGCTTTTGGTTACTACAAGCAAGTTACTTCTGCATTTCCAGGCTGTGCTTCCCCTGGGAGCTCTATGGAATGGGAGCTGTCCTCACCCAGTGCCACTGAGACGAAGCAGTGCACAGCAGCATGGACACTTTCCAACAGTTATCCTTGGCAGGGAAATAAAATAGGAATGGGGTCATTGAAGAGTGGAAATAATAAAATTAACGAATGGAAAAGGCTCATTCATTACCATGAATGGAAAAAATCCAGTGCGAGTTCTGAGCTCCTCTTGGAACTTGCTGTCTTGTGACTGTTTGGACAGAAGAGCAATGAGGTTTTTTCTGATCCCTCATAGTATTAAAGCTGTTGACCTCAGCTGCGGATAAAAATGGCCAGGAGAGCTTGGGTGCTTCCTGGGGCTGTTGCTTTTCCCTGTGAGGATGAAGAGTTGGGTGTGGCTGTAATCATACAAAAGCCACTGTTACAGCCTCCCAGTTCCCTCTGGCTTTACAATGTGCTGGGAAATTAGAAACAATTTCTAGCTTAACTTCCTTGCCTCAAGGCACACTTGATCCTGCACGTTGGGTGGTGTTCCCTGGAACAGAAAGCATTTTTCTGCTACATCTCCTATCAGAATTAGGTCATTGATTTGGATTTTCCATTAAGATTTTCTCAGAACTCCCCACTTCTTTTTTTTCTCTGGTGCTCAGACAAGCTTTGCTCTCTTTCACAATTCAGGCTCGCGTACGAGCGGGCATCTCCTCCAATCTGTTTGTAAATGATGTAGTTACAATGACTCAGTTCTTTCCTGAATTGTGCAAGGCTCTGTAAGGAAGTGTCACCCTCCCAGAGGTGATCTGTAGACGAGTCACCCAGGCCTGGGATGGCACAGCCTCACCACCACTGCAGAGCTGGCTTCATTGTTCCTGGGACAGATTTTCTGTGTTTCTGAAGTCCTTTTCAGATCTTCCCTATCCAGAATGGGGATGTAACAATTTCGTTCCCTTTGCAGCAAGTCTCTTGCCATCTGGTGTTTTCCAATGCCTTGTTTCTTGGATTTCACACACTGGGAAAAGGGACTTTTTTTAACTTTGTTTTCCAAGGTATTTCTGTAATGTTCTTGTGGGGTTTTTTGTATGGTGATGTGGTTGATTTTTTTTTTTTTTATGGCCAGTGATGAGATTTCACAAGTTTCCATTTCTTTATGGTTTCCTTTCCTTGATTCTTCAGAAATTTGGATGTGTATGATCCTAGAGAAGTGGTTTTTTTCTTGGGGAGTACTCAAAGGGCACATTTCTCAGAGGCAGAAGTGCTTGTCTGTCATTGACTCTTACCAGTCTGAAGGAGAGGGCCAGCTTACAGCCATGGGACCTGCATCTGCAGTTCCTGGCTGGATCAGATCATGCCGAGCCACCCTTCCAATTTGTGATGTGCTAAAGGAACCTCGATTTCTGATGTTATTAGCAAAGCAGAGCACCAGGTGGCTGTTGGGAGCTCTCCTACACAAAACCATTTTAAAGCGGCAGAAAGGAGTAACTGGTTGTGTGTTTATTTCCAGTATGAAGTGAAAGCCCCTGTTCCTTCAACATGCTTCAGGAATATCTGCAAGCAAATGGCAAAGATGCATGAAGCTATATATGATCTCCTTCCTGAGGAACAAACTCAGGTGAATGTTATTTTTAAGCTTCATCTCACAGCTCGCTTGCAAATGCACATGGATTTGGGAACAAGAGAGACTTTATCTGGGGAGAGGGGAGTTATTTTTTGAGTCCTGGTGAAACCCACACGTTAAAGGGCTTGGCAGCAGTCACACAGACAGCTTGGGCTGAGCCAAAGGAAGTGTTTCAGTGTGTAGGGAGAAAGAGGAGACACACAAAAAGAACGGATTTCAGGATTTTGAGCTGCCTTTTAATGTCTAGAGATGGCAATCCAGGAATTAGTGCTGAAATGCTATGCAAATGGCAACACTTTGGGGCTCGAGTACAGCCTTCCCAGAAGATTATTCTGTAACACTGCTCAAAATCAGTGGCTTCCAAAGGTCCCTAAATGTATTATGCACCCAAATTGTACCAGATGTGCTTTTGCAGGATTTTGCTGCGGTCATTCCTACTGCAAAGTTGCAGATCTTAAGGGCATGAAGGACTGATTCAGTCACTGAAAACAAGTTGTCATTTCTCTATCACATTAGATTAAATTAGGTCCCTTCTAGCTCAGGAAAGAGATTGGTTATCTTCTAGCCTTAAAAGGAGTTGCTAGGTGCTTCAGAGCATCAGAACTGAGGAGAAAAGTTCATGGTCCAAAGAATATGTCCTAAGCGCCACACATAGTGAGTAGGTGAGGGTGTCCTGTGTGTTACAAACTATGTGGCCAGAAAGGCAAGGCTGAAGTGCTCGCAGAAGGAAGAATCACAGGAGTTGCAAAAACAAAAGCGAAAGGTAGAGATTGAGGGTGTTGGCAGTGTGTTTCCGTTCTGGAGGCAGTGATGTGAGCATGGGTGCAGTTCCTTACTCTGCTGCTGTGGTTTCTTCTAGATGTTGTTTTTACGAATAAACGCAAGCTACAAACTCCACCTGAAGAGGCAGCTGGCCCACCTCAACGTGGTCAATGATGGAGGACCTCTGAACGGGTGAGTTGGGGCTCTTCTTTCACTGTTTAAATAAGCAGGCATTGTTTTCTTCAAGGAAGTTGTGATAGCAGAATCACAGCTCCGTGTTTCAGTATGTCCCATTTGGAGCTTTCTTACAGTAAACGAAATGACTTGTGCCATTCCACAGTAGGAATGCAGTCCACTTGGTAACAGACTGGGAGCTGGACATTGTCTAGCTGGAAACCTGCTGTAGGTGTCCTCATCTCATGGATTGCTTTCTCTCACTTGGTGTGAAAGCAGCAGCCACAGTTTAATTAGCAGGAATTGCGTGATTCCTCAAGCAGTTTTGAAACGTGGATGGTGACTCATGGCGCTGGCAAAGTAAAAATAGGAGAAAGCAGCATTTCATCTGTGCAGAGGGCAGCACTGCAGAAATTGTTTTTAATTTGAAATGGAGATCACGCTCACAGAGCTTTTGCCCTTTCCTGCCACAGCCCAACATTCCATCCCCAAACAGGTCAGTGGTACCTCTCCTGGAGTGGGTGCCTGGCTGTGCCTGCTGTCCCCATCTCCCAGGAAAAGCATCTTGCAGGCTGAATCCTGTTGTCATTTGGATTGTCCCCTGAAACAGTGGGGTTTTTAATCATTCCTAATGCCCTGGGGGCACTGATGTGGTGTTTGCTGTGTAGCAAGGGTGAAACTCAGTGGGCATACCCACATGCAAGGAAAGATTGTCTTAGGTTGTGGAAGTCAGAGAAGAAAGTTGATAATGTTTCAAATGTCACTGGAATGAAAGTTCCTGTCCAGTTTATCGTTGCTTCTCCTGCTTATGTGCATTCCTCCTTATACTTCATGCAAGAGTTTATCTGAACTGATTCACTGTACTTACGGTGTATTTACAAGGTGACATCCCATTGCCTTTGGTACTTTTAAAGGTGTTTGTAACCAAGCTCACAGACTGGAGTGAGGCCACTGCAGCCCCAGCTGAAGGGAGAGCCCCTGGATGGTGCTCAGTGCATCCCTCACTGGGATTTGCAGTCCCAAACACAGTGCTGTGCTGTCCTCATCCTGTGCTGTTGGTTTTGGTCGATCCTTGTGTTTGGGTGGCCTGGATCCCTTTTGGATAGGAGGGCTGGGGCAGGTGCTCCCGCTGGGGATGTTTCCCAGCAGTCAGGAGGTCTCAGCTGGCCCAGGATTCTGTATGATGGCAGCAGTTCCATACTTCAGACACAGCTCTCAGGAAGCTGGGGCCATTTGAGAACGGGAATGTCAAACCCTGGATAGCACTTGGCTTTCTGATCCTCATTCGGTTTAAACTGCTTGTTTCTGTAATATAATAGTAAAAATCCAGGTCTGCAAATCCTGGTTCATTTTTTTACTATGTAAATACAAATTCTATTTCTGCATCTTGCTAGCAAGAAGCATCATGATCCCTGACACATTTCAACAGTGTCTGAGGGGTTTTAATTGTGTATAAACTGTTACAAACAATACCGCTGTTGTGCTCTTCAGCTGCTTTTTACATTAACTGTAGAATCGTAGAATCATTACCCCCTAGAATACAGAACTTAATGTTGCAATAATTAATATTCTTCGTTGGAATGGGAGTTTAAGTCTAGATAAGCCTGGGATTACAGCAAGAGAATAGATGTTTTAAATGCCTAATTCCAGCTGAGTTTTCTGAACTCATGGTTTGATCTCCCTTCCCTAGAACTAGTTTTACACCCAGCAGTAATCCTGTTACGGATGATCACTGCTGTAAAATAAACCACATCCAAAGCACTGAGTTTTGAACTAATACTTAAAATACCTAATCCAGGCATAGGATTTGAACGTGTATTGTAGCAATTGTGTGCCAAAGTCCTCAACAAGCCCTGTCTGCTTGTCCAGGCACTCCAGGTGGATGTGATGGGGTCAGATTCTAATCTTGTCTGTTTCACTGCAGGCTGGTTACTTCAGATGTGGCTTTTTACACTGGAAACCTTCAAGCTCTGAAAGGCCTTAACAACTTAGACCTAAACATGGCTGAAATCTGGGAGCAGAAGAGGTGATAATGCATTGGAGCAGTTACTTGGCTCTGACAACAGACTGACTTTCTTCTAAGCAGTGTGACAACGGTGAGGTGAATACTTGAGCCCAGAGACCCAGAAGGGGCAGGATTGAGAGTCGGGGGAGCTTAGACTCAGAGGGAGCTGCAGGGAGAGATCCTTCCAGTGTCCTTCAGCAAGAAACAAGTGATCAGCTGTCTGTGCAATGTTTTTTCATTCTCTCTGGAAACAGACTCAGGTTTCTTTGGACCAAATCCAAAAGAACACATAGCTGTAACACAGCTGTAGTTGTCTAGAATGCTCTGTATATCTTTATATTAAAAAGATGCTTTGCATTTCTTCTAGTGCAATGAAATTCACATGGTGTCCCACCTTATTTAATGATGGTACAGTATAAAAATCTTGCAGTTGGAACTCTGTAGAAAATGTTTTTCTCTATGAAACTATGCTGTTCTAAAATTTATTTTTTTACAGAACTTTATATAAATAAATGTCTTTTGATTGCTCGCATATAGGATTCAGTTTGTTAGGGAGCAATCCTGTTCCAGGGGATTTCTCACAACCTAAAATCTGAAGACAGGATTTTCTAAGAAAGGGCCAGTTCCCTGAAGCCATTCCCTGTGGGACAGAGGAGTGACCTGACCCTTGTTAGCAGTGACAGGGGAACAGTGGGGCTCCTGGGGGAACTGAAAGGTGGGAGAAAGGCTGGTGTAGAGATGGCCACCTCCAGCTGCCCATGGCCCCAGCCAGTAGGGAAGGACAGGGACACAAAGAACAGGGCAAGAAGAATTTTACAGTTTTAGGCTGCTTATGAAAGGTTGCACCATTAAGGAGAGTGCAGCTGAGATCAATGTATTTCAGAGTTTTTAATACTACCCTTTACAGCCTGGAGCCTGCCAGTACTCAGTACAAGTGCCTGCATTTCTCACCTCACCCCTCTGTACCTGATCCCGGTTGAGTGCCTAACCCTGAGATGATCATGTCTGATGGAATGGTCTCTGCTGCAGTGTGTGTGTGCCTGTGGTGCCCTCAGCCAGGCATGCTGACCTGGTAGCATAACACGTGTCATTAATTGTCAGTCAAAATAAAGCTCTAAAATCACAGTTGTTTTTAAAGACCAACTTCTTTAATGATACATACCAGTGTTATACTAAGCTTATAAAATAAAGTTGTCTGCATGTAAATACAAGAGAAACATTAAGAAATCAATAGTGATCAGGACAGGGATTTCGATTCCTGTACAAATTTAGAAACTCAAGAGAAGATAAATTAACATACATGGCTGTGACAATATGAACATAGGTGTAGTCAACGTGATCCATTTGTTGAAAAAAGAGGGCAGATCAAGGATTAAGATACTAACAGGAGATCCAGTCTTAAATGGGATGTGGAAAAGCAAACACCACACGTGGCTACAGAGGCATTTTTCTCAAGTATTGGATTCTTTGGGCAAGTCTGGAACACGGATGATTCCCACTCTCACGATACGGAAATGGAGGTATTGACAGCCTTACCCCCCAGTACCTTGACATACAACTGGGATAGGACATCCCACTTGTATTTTGGGGGGGTTGGGTTGAAGAGGGCTACAGCTTGTGAGCACATGAAATACAGGGTTTTAAGAGCCTGTTTAGCAGTAGTGAAACTTTTGGTTTTCAACTGTGCCTTCCTAAAACGTCACAGGAGTTGCCAACCATGTTGTCCCACATGTATTGCTTCACAGCTTTATTTCTGCAGTTACAAGCAATTCAAAACTACTGAATGGTCGAGGCAAGCCTCTGAACTTCTTATCAAAGAAGATCTGTCCATCTTCCCGCAAGACAAACAGTATTGCACTTCAAGGTTATATTAACTGAGTTACAGAATCTTTTTAAGGACTGAAGCGTTACGCACATCCATGGCGCTATGTGGCTGCTTACAGATAAGCAAGAGAAATTAATTTTAAATTAATACTGCAGGGTACTGTGAAGATGACAAAGCATAGGCCCTCTGTGTACTTAGATTTCTAATGCTTAAAACGTTCTTCCACGATGAGGCTGGTTTGGCAGAGCAGCCCCAGCCCTGACCGTGCCCACTCCTGGACTCAGTGGTCCAGGATCCGCAGGTTGCCAGATACAATTTTGTTCTCTAGTAGAGCTCCAGCTGGGATATCAATCCTGTCACCGTGGTTTGCAATGATGATGACTGTTCCCTGGGTTTACAGAAAAGAAAACAAGTGTTCAGAAACCTGTTCCCTGTTGACATAGAAGGAGGGAAGAATTGTCTGGAGGAACAGTAAGGTGTCACCTGTACCACAGCCAGAGCCTGAATGCATTCAGTTGTTATTGTTTCTGCATAGACATTTGGGGGGTTTTATGCCCCAGAACAAAGGTTTTAAACAAGCATTACTGGAACCTCTGTCATTACCATACTAGATTCTATCAGCCTACAAGCAGAACTGATAACTTCTTTGAAGACATGATTGCTCTAAGGCATCTTGTCATGTCTGCTTGCTTTGAGGTGGGAAAACGTTACCCCTATCCCTGGGTGTGTTTCAGGAAGGCCCCTGTTCCAGCTGAACAGCAAATGTGAGCACAGAGGGACAGCTCAGAGCCTATAGCCTGTGCCAGTGCCAGGTGATACAGCCCCACCTTCCACCCCTGTCACCTGTGAACTGCCCTAGAGAACTGCAAGTGCTGCCAGGACTGGCAAGATTCTAAGGAAGAATTTGAGAGAGAAACTGACTTGATCAGCTCCACCATTTACTAATAAATCAAGAACCCCAAAGCAATGAGAAAGCCTGAAAAGGGGTGGTAAAAGCCAGCCTGAGAGGGGAGGTGGGACATGCCTGGCTGAGCCAAAGGACAGAGGTAGCAGCAGTGTTTGAACAGAGATGTGAGGTCTGTGGTGCTTTCAAGGTTCATAAATAAACCTCCTCTCTGCCTGGGCCTGCACAAAGCAGCAGCTCTGGCAGCAACATCACAAGGGTCACTGCCCAGCCATGGCCTCTGCCATCTTTGGGCCCGTTCCCCAGTTCCCAGGAGTGCTCCTATGGACTCTATGTACAGGCACTGCCTCGGGATCAATTGCCAAGGAGCAGAGATCAGTCATATTTTATTGCGGGAGCATCCCCACTGCACACTCACCTTTAATGAAACATTCTTCCCAAATGTAACATCACCTGAAACCGTGAGATGGTCCAGCTCCAGCATATCTGGAATACTTTCAAACCTTCGCAGGTAATCTTGAACCTTTTGGAAAGAGGACATAATAGAGACAGTTTTAAAGCCATCTGTGGATTAAGACACATGCGAGAGCCTCTTGAATATTCTTCAGGAACCTTCCAATAATCTCCATCTGAAACAATATAAAAGTTGCTACGTTGTAATTGTTACTTCTTTCAGAGATCAGTGTGAGGAACAGTAGGGGGGCTTCCCACCAGTGCTGGGTGAGCTGTGTGTGGAGCACACACAGCCAAGCTCACCTCTCATTGCTCAGCTGAGGGGTACAGGAGCACCCAACATGCACAGTAAATATTTATATTCTCACAGCCTTTACAAAGAGCAGAAGGGAAGGCCCACGTGGGCAGTAAACCTCACGTTTCATTTATTGCTATGAACTGTATCTTTGTTCCAAGAGGTGAACACCAGGTGTAATGACAGAACTTTACCTTTGTGAAGGAGCTTCCCAGTTTGACAAGAGGCACTGTTGGGAATTCGCGCTTCTCGCTCATTGTTAGAGACCCCGCGTTAAGGCTGTACAAATTCGACATCACGAGCAAGAGATCTGAGGTGGTCTTCACAGGTAGGAAACGACTACGAGGTACGTTTATCCCCAGGGAGTTCTCAAAACTCTTGATAGCAGCACCAACTGCAGTCTCCAGCTGGATAACATTCAAGCCTCCATCCAGAGTCTGGAAAAGAAAACTCACGTGAACACACGAAGCAGGTCCTGGCATTCAGAGCTGGAGCCCAGTGTCAGTTAGAGCTCTGCCCTCACCCCCAGACCCACTCTGTGAGGGCAGCAGTGCCTGTTACCCACCCAGAAACGAACTGTTTGTTTGGGTCAGTGTCCTCGAAACCTTTGCCAGCTGATTACCTTTGGGTTAACAATGATCTCCATGTCAATCGCGTTTTTCTCTTGCAGCCTTTTAATTGCAGACAGAGCAATCCACAAATTGTTGGTATTGAATATTTTGAATTTTGACACAGACTTGAATTCATCCACGTGTGCTTTTGGGACCTGAGCTATCTCCACCAGCCTCAGCTTATTCTCATACTGCGTCAGTGTGCCACCCTGCAAGGGGCAAATGAGGTTTTAAGTCCTGTTCATAAGAAGCCAGAGAAATCCTCCCCTCAGCCCAGGCAAATGCACTGGTCTGTTGGCGTTTAAAGTTGAACCCCAGAGAAAACATATTTCTTGTTTTTAGTAACCAGCTACCAGGTTACTAATTATAGAGCATGTTTAAAGTACAGTCAGGACTGTCCAATGATCATATTTCAGCACTCCAAGACAGTTAATTCCTTCAATGAAAGTTGTTGAGAATATTTTGCAAGTGCTGCTGTTGTCAAAAATCAGCAGTACTTTTTTAGATGATGGAGCGAAAGCTAAATTAAATCTAAATATTCTTACAGTGCATTTCTGTGCTTTTATAGGGCAAAGTAAGAGCTTCCCTAATGCATACAGAGAAAACCCAAATCCACATTCTCACATATGACAGAACAGAGGCAGAGCACAATTGCAGGACAAATTACTGCAGGCTACAAGTATTTGATACATGTTATAAACATCTGACAAATGTCACTCCCGGGCTTTGTACAAAGCCAGGGGTTAGGGCAGGAACAGATGGGCCACACAGAGTTGTGCAGTGCAGGGCTGGGAAGTGGTTTAGGCAGTTTTCTGCGAGACACAACTGCTACATCCCAGCCCTCAGTGCTCTGTTTTCAAGCTTCCACCTTCAAGCTTCTTCCTCTGTGTACATGACAGTTTGGAGAAGGTGCAGAGGTGGTAACTTGCACCCTGCAAAAATCACTCATTCCAGTCCAGCCCAGGCTATCCCTGTCTGCTGCTGCCCAGAACAGAGATGAAATCTGTTCCATGAATTAGAACTTCCTCAACTTGCTGATTTTGTGCATCTCAAATTAGATCTGAGCTGATGTGTTAAATGGTGCCTAAAATAGCTATGAGGAGACTGGATGTTTGTCTGAATCCATGGATTCAGAGGAGGCTGGAGATGGCCACCAACACACTCAGGGAGACTCACACCCATCTCCCTTTACCTTCACATCCGCCCGGGTTTTGTTTGTGACTTCCATGACAAATTCGCAGCGTTTTCCATTGGGTGGGTTCATAAGGTGGTTAAGAATGTAAAGGTCCACAGTGGCACCCAAATTATCTATATTGGACACAAAAATATATTCCTTCCCCTCTGCAATGAGGTTGTCCAGCAGACCAGAGTTGTAGAAGCTGGCGTAGATGTCTCCGTGGCCTGGAGGGTACCAGCACTCCGTGTTCTCTCCTGAGTAAGAGACATCCTTGGCTATTGGCAGCAGAGTTTCCTTGTTAATTCTGGGATACCTGCAAAGACAGTGGGTCCTGTTAAGTTCTCACCAGTGTCAGACTAGCATAAAGAAAAAATACAACAGTAAAGGTGCAACTCCACGGGCTTTTGGAGGTGCACCTTCCAGGTTACTCTGAGTACTCTGAATGGGAAGATCCATCCAAATTCTGAGCTGTCACTGAGAAGCTACAGAATGCAATCTGCCTACTCAAGGATTTAAAGCCACAGTTCTCAGACCATGCTGCAAACCAGCTTTCCTCTGACAGGCAGGTTCAGAGCATATCAAACACACCTCTGACCCCTGCAGCCACTTGGATTAGAGTTTGTTCTTCATAAGGAACCATGATCTGACTCCCTCCAGAGCCCAGGCATGCTAAAAGCAAATTCAGGAATCAAGTGGCCAGCATCCAGTACACCACTATTTGTACATTCCTTATAAACTGGGGCCCACACACCCTCCTCTCCCCAATTTTAATACATTGCCCTTGACTCTGCCAAACACGCTGATGTTTCAGTCTCTCCACGAGACCCAAAAGAGACTGAACATGGGTACAGACGACACTACTGCTACCCCAGCACCTCAAACTGAAATCCACCCCATTTGGAATATGGAGAACCAAGCTAGTTTTTATCTTATACCTCAAGTGGAGAAGTTTTTTGGTACCTGCTTTGATTAAAAGTATATATCTTCACACGGCTGTGACTGTATTTCTGCAGGATTTTCTTTGTGTCGTCATCCGTGTTGAAGGAATTCATGAGAACCAGAGGAACATCCGTGTTGTAGGATTTATTTAAATGCTGAAATGGGAAATAAATGGTAAATTCAGCATGTATTATTAGCTTTAACTCCTGACACCTGAGATTTTGGGAGAAATAAATTAGGTAAAACAGTCTGGAAATAACGAATGCATGAGAGGAAAGAAGAGATGCACTTATGCTGACAGAAAGGATAATAAATCAGGTAAAGGAAAATAAACCTTTGTTAGTTCTACAGTTAAGACCCACATTAATTAATGTATCTTTAATTAATGAATCTTTGTTTTTAAATATGCATTGAGATCTAATATTGGAAAACAACAACACCACAAAATGATAATTTTACGTTTTAGCTGCTATTCATTACAAAAGGCATGTTTTCCATCAAATTGTTGCAGCCTGTCAAGGTGACACTTCACACTGCCTCTGCACAGGAAGCACTTCCATGCCTTCTTGGCAGGCTGAGAGATGGACAATTGTATCAAGAGCACATAATAAATGAAATGTCACCATGTTAATTATTTGGGAATCTATAGAATGGAGCTGAAATACACAAAAGCATTTCTACGTGCACAGCAAAGGCAAAATAATGGAGATCATTAGCAGTGTCCTACCAAAGACAGAATGTGTAGGGGGGGAAAAAAAGACACTTGAGTGAGTTTTAAGCTTTGTGTATCAGCTCACCCTCATCTGCCAGAGTGTTTGGGATTGTTACACTTTGGTGGAGTCAGAAACTTCCACAATGATCCTTGAGAGAAAAATTTATATCCAACTGGTGCAGCCCTACGTCTGCTATAGAACCATCTAACACACATGGGAGAGTCACTCCAAACAACATCACACTGAGGCAAAAATTGTTGGCACTCCAGAAACCACAGAACAGGCACACCCCATTTCCTACTCTAGTAACTGTCTTCATTTTCTGCTGTAAAAAGAATATTCAGCATTAAAAACATAAGCCGAAATGTCCTCTCCCAACACCAGCAGCTGTTATTTTCTTTTACTCTTCCTTCTTCAGAGGAAAATGCCAGCAATCTCTTCTAGCATAAGAGTTTAAATTCATCAAGGAACTTGGAGCTGCTGTGAAAAGCTTTGTTCTAATGCACATTAAAAAATCCCTCTTTTTTGAAAAGATAAACTCGCAGCTGGAGGAGTCGGAAACAAGCCCAGGAGTTACCCAGGCCAGATGAGCTCTGCAGTGTGACTGCTTGTGTTCCTGGACACAATCCCCCCTGTCCCGGCTGGTGTGCATAGGCTGGATCACACTTGTGCTAACACATGTGGCAGGAGGCAGAGTTGAATCGCTGACTGCTCTGTCCCTGTCATGTCTATTCTTTCCAAAGGAATTCTCTGCTTCACCCCAGCACTGTGAGCACACTTCATTTCCCTCTCCTCTTCCTTCTGGCAAGCCTCCACTTGAACCCTCTTAACAAGACATGCAGGAGCAGCTTAGTGTGTCTTGCTTCCTCCAACGCCGCAAGAAAAGCTCTTTAAACATTACCTCAATCTGCTGGACTGTCAGGTCCAGGAAGGTGTTCTCGTTCCGCACCCCGATAAGGCTCTTGGGGCCTTTACAGCCCATGCTTGTGCCCAAGCCACCATTGAGCTTCACAACCACCAGCTTGTTCAGGACAGAAGCAATGTTATCAGGCAGGCCTCTGGCCTTGATCTTCTCATAGGGCTGGATCTGGGAAAACAAACAAACACAAATAAAAAGAACAGCAGTCAGATATTTGGAAAGAAACTGCTTTCCCCTAAAAACTTTCAAAACTTAAAATCTGGTGATAAAACCCACATTTATTCATATGCCTTATGACACTAAAGAACATCTGCAAAATGAGTCTACAATAATTGATTTGTTATGATACAAATAACCTGATTTATTACTACAATAATCTCTTTTCTCAAGAGGTTGAATAGACTTTGTGACACCAGTCACCATCAGCTTCATTCAGATGAGAAGATGCCTCTGTCTGCTTTTCCAGGTTCAGAGAACTGACTCAACAGCAAAGATGGGTAAGGAAGCAGTCACGCCAGTTATGCCACTTACCACAGCCCTGTTCTTGCTCTGCAGAAGAGGAGGGGGTTTCCTTGGGAAACATCTAACTCACTGCCCCATTAAGATGGCTCCTCTCCCCCTTCACTCAGGCCACAAGTTAAGAACCAGGCTCTACATGCAAGGCATTTAACTTTCTTTCCCCGAACAGCTTAAACTCGTAGATTTTCTTTTTTTTTGCTCTGAGGTTGTCAAAGGCAACATTCTTGGCTAAAGGTTGGTTCTTTAACTCAGTCTAAACCGATTCTTATTCCAACCACAAGTCTGATACAATTCATTTCTCCTGACAGCATGATACAGAGTGGAAGAAAGTTCCTAGTTCTTATTCTGCTGTTTTCAGGATGTGTTCATCCAGCTCACAATAAACCTTACAGAAAGTCTTCTACCTCACTGACAGCTGTTTCCTACAGGTTTAAAAACAGAGTCTGGGCTACATTTGGGGCTAGTGATGGAGAGCAAAATCAGGCTCGTAATGACAGTGTGCCTCACATTAGGCACTGTTGCCCCCTAAGTCAAAGAAATAATGGTAACAATGCCACAGTAAAAATCATGCCAAAACTGTTAAAGCAGACTCAATACAATTATCCCTTAGCCTGCCCTTCTAGAGATTTTCTTTTGAAGAAAAGCCCTGGTGTTTCAGTGTTGTAGCATTCTAGCTGCAAAAAAATTATTTTAATTCTCATAAGGGGTGTGTAAGATCCACAGCTAGTTTCAAAAAACAAATACATACAGAGTAGTTTTCAGAACTGTGTTTGCTTTGGGCAAGGGCTGGGGTTCAAATGGAAATTCACACTGCACTGGAACAAGAATCATATTTCTACTGGGATGTGCGGGGGTAGAGAGGGGAGCTTGCGCAATTCCAGCATTCCCGGACACCACGGGCAGCAGATTAGGGCAGATCCCTCACATTAGGGAAATTCTGCCTTATGGGATCTGGAAAGGATATAGGATATATTTAAAGACAAGATGACTGTGCTTGGAGGTCTCATGGCTTGGACAGAAAGCAGTACCGCAATTACTGCCATTTCACCAAGGGCAGAGGCAGGAGCTTCCTTCCAAACTTCCAAGAACTTTTCAGGAACAGAAGTGCACAAAAAGCAGAATCTTGCTTTGCTTTGTCAACAACGGGGATTGTGTTCAGACTGAAACAGCCTGAAAAACAACTGCTCTTCTCACTAACAAGGAGATGATAAATCCTGGGTTTAACGTGTTGGAGGTACATCAGGAAGCTCAGTGAATGTTCTGCTAGCAGCAGGACCTACAGAGATTTACACTCAGATTTATGTTTCCCATCCACTCCAAGGTCAGTAACACCCTACGTTAGACTGTCAATGGATTAAAAGCATTTTGTCTTGAGCTTCAGCTGGGTGGGATGTGAGTCACATTCATGATGTTCTGACACTGTCTGAATATCCAAAAAAATTAGTGAGACTTTCAAGTCTCACTATGTTCTTCTTGCATCACTCACAAAAAGCAGAAAGTCTGACACTCAGTTCAGGGCCAGACTGCCTCAAAATTCATTTGCTTTTGCTAAAGTGCCAACTACCTTTTGACGCTCTCGCTATCGTGCCTGACACCAGCTTACGCAGACAGCTCAGAGTAAAAGTCCTGAAGAAGGTAACAGTTCCATCACGGACTCAGTTCACTGGATGTTGCATCAGTTACAACACAAAATTTATGACTCAGCCTCACTAAATGTTTCAGTTTCTTCTGGCACAGGCATTCGAAACGTCAACTTGGCAATGAAGCCCTGGATCTTGAAGGGTCTTTAATTCAGAGAATAACAAATGTCAAGAAGTCAAGTTCCAGCAGGAACATTGCAGCACCAGGACTGCTGGGTGCCAGTGCTATCAATTCAACAGCTCCAGCCATGTGCAGGCACTAATATGCAGAATCACCTCATCATCTTCAAGTTTATACACAACTGGAGAAGTGCTCCACAGTAATAAAAATCAATTCTTGCTCTAAGGGTTTGGAACAATGGGCTTGACAAGTGCGTGCTGATGGGGAAATTCTTCAGGAAAAAACACGGCCAGGGATGACATGTCTTACAGATGCATGGCCACAGTGTTACTTGCTTGAAATATGTCCAGCAGCCATGGTCTAGGACTGTTCTAAGATGACATATGCAGCTTCTTTTGTTTTGCAGCCAATGTCACAGAAGTGATTTCTCAGAACAGTCTGGATGAGGCAACGTTGGGAGTTTGACTAAGAGATTCCAGAAGCCTACTCCTACTGCAAGGAGGCTTGCAAGAGTTTGTCAGAGACAGACAAAATGAGCATCAGGACTGTCATCGTGGGTAGACCGGAAAGGAGGACGCCCCTGCTAGTTAATATGTACTTACAGTGCGAGGAAAGATTTACTCAGCACCAAGGGACACTTCTAGAAATAGCACCAAATGAAGAGGTCTCTGCCCTTGTGAGACCCCACCTGCAGTGCTGACTCAAGTCTGGAGTCCTCAGCACAGGAAATGTGTGGAGCTGTTAGAGCAGTGCAGAGGACAGCCACAAAGGTGATCTGAGAGAGAACACACCTCCTGTGAGGTCAGGGTGAGAGAGATGGGGGTGGTCAGCCTGGAGAAGAGGAGGCTTTGGGGAGACCTTCCAGCAGCCTTCCAGCACTCAGAGGAGGCTTTCAAAGGAACAGAGACTTCTTACACAGGCTGATGGCATAGGACAAGGGGCATAGTTTCAAACTACAAGAGGAGATATTTACATCAGATCTTAGGAAGAAGTTCTTTGAGAGTTGTGAAGCAGAGGAACAGCTCATTCAGAGAAGCTGCGGCTGACCCATCCCTGGAGGTATTCAAGGCCAGCTTGGAGCAATCTGGTCTAGTGGAAGGTGTCCCTGCCCATGGCAGGGGGTTGTAACAAGATGATTTTTTAAGGTCCCTTCCAAACCATTCTATGATTCTATGAACCGTTAAAACCTGTTTCCAAAGTTGAAGATTTGGAAGATGTTTTGCTTTTGAGTAAAGGCATAACATTCGTTCTTTTCCTTAATGATATAGTTCACTGAGTGACAACCTGAGCTGCAGACAAGAATCCAACCACTGGGGAAGAAAAAAAACAAAGGCTCTAATAGACAAGCTCCTTTCACACTCACATTGCTTCAGATGCTCTCTTTACATCCCAGATGAGGTTTTGCATTGCTGTTCTGAGGTTAACTTGATCACTGCAGTTCTCTCAGAGGCCTCCCAGCAGGACTTTGCTATTGCTTCCAATTCAAACAAACAGATCGCTGTAATCTACATCGAGGGGATTAAGTTACACTTGCCATAGCCACACTCTTTACCTCCTCTCCCTGTTAACTGGCACTCTCGGTGCACTTTCTTCCTTGGAGACTGTAACAGTAATGGGTCCTAACTATGCGAGCTATCACTGTAAGCCTTTGGACATATGAAAGCAAAGCATCTGGAAGGGAAAAACGAGTCAGAGGTTTACCAAGAGTGTGAAATGTATAATCTTTTACTGTCATCAGTATAGGTTGTTACACTGAAAAAGTGGAGGTCAGGGATGAAATCTCCCATTGCAGAGAAAAACAGGAATACTACAAAGCAATAACTTCTGTTTCAATCTACCTGCAAGAGCCTTTACTTGTCTTCAAGAAAAAGCAGAAACTACACTCAGAGAACAAATACAACAGGTAACACACTAAATGACCCACAGAAGTCTGACCAGAAATTCTGCTTCTACATAGCACAGTCCCTTGGCATTGGGCAAAAGCCTGAACATTTTCCTCACCTAAAAGACAAAGCCTATAAATCCAATAAGCTATTCATGAATGGTTTTAAGCTGCTAAATAAATAAAAAAGCAACAAACGCAGGGTTTGGCATATTTTTTGGGTGCCTCTGTTTACAGATGCACATGTATGTCTGTGTGTATATACACACACAGGCACATAAGATACCTCAACATATGCTTTTTTGCTCTCCTAGGGATCAGCAGAAGATTATACTTGCCAGAATTCCCAGCAGCAAAGCAATTCTCCAAAACAATCACAGGCAATAAATTCACACTACAGAGAATTTGGTGCTTTCTAGGCCATGCTCCTTGCAGTGTGAGATTCTACAAGCAGCCAAGCATCCCACCACCTCATAAAACAAGGTCATCCCTACAGGCAATTATAAATCACTCGCAAGATTACCAGCAAACAAGTCTTCTATACACCAACCTCTATGCTGTTCTAACAAGAGCAGGAGGAGAATATGCTGTGAGGTTTTACAGCTAGGGAAAGAAAACTCAGCCGGTACTGAACAGAAGCACTCAAAATATGCATATGTTCACAGCTGGATACCTGTCCCAAAGAACTCAGTACCGCAGCCCTTCAAAAGTTAAGCCACTTCACCCCTTCTAAAAGCTCATACTGCTTTACCTATACTAGCTAGACTAGTAATCCTGAAATTTTGGTCTTTAGAGAATCCTAAAGACCAAATAATTCCACAAGTCATACCCCTAAGCACAGAATAATTTGGGAGATGGTCCCTTGAAATGTGTCTTATCTGAAACCCTTTTCATTTTCCACAGTATGTCCCTGACATGACTGATGTATTAAAAAAGAGAGGGTGGATCAGCAGGGTAGGGCAGTGGAACTCTTATGGTCAGCAAAAAAGAGAAAATAATAAAATAATCACGAAATTTAACTTTACTCTCAGTTTTTATTAAGCACTCAAACACACCTCCTGTCACATCAGGAAGTCTAAGGATCACCCTAAAGAAAGGGGTATTCACTACGAAGTGAAGAAGACATGGAAGGATGTTTGTTTGCAGATATTTTACCCTAACTGTCTTCTGTGGCATTTATCAAGCGTGGTTACGTGATTTAGAGTTCATGCTAGGAAGCAAAATTTAATTTCAGATCATGCATGCATCTCACCAGAGCAGAAATGACCTGTATTTGCAGAATTCTTACCTTTCTCTCTCCCATCAAAAGTTGCCACATAGCACAGGGACACATTTGACAATGAGCAGTACAGGCCATAAGGAAAATGAGAGATACTCCTTCTAATCCTGCCCTTCTCCATTCAGCCCTCTGAGGCCTTAAGTTAGACCTTTCTCTTAGTTCTTTTTTAGCAGCTTTCCGTGCCTGGGAATATCCCATACCTGGGAATGTGCCCCCAGTCTATTTCAGAGCCTTACCATAACCTTGTTTGACATCTGCTCCAGATGTCCTACCAGTTACTTTCAGACCTTTACAGAACTTTTAAGTTTTTCCAATGAAGGTGTGCAAAACTTGAAAAATAGACAACAGCTCTTCCTCTCCACAAAGCAGCCATTCACTCGCATCAAATTTCTGTAATTTAATCCCAGGCCTTCTCTTGGCACACGGAACAGTTTATTCCTTTGATTGTCCTAACTACCTTCTCACATATTTAAAAGACCTATTGCCCCACCCCAGAGTCTCAGCCCCCTACACTGAAAAAAATCCCCTTTTCTTCAGCCTTCCTTGTAAGTCATCTTATCTAGAACTCCAATTTCTCACCCTGGCCTCTTCATTGAGGGCAGACTTCTCTCCCCAAAGTAACACTTCGTTCAGTGTTACAGTACAGAAAAAAGAGACATCACATGTTTTTGAAGTTAAAAGAAAACACTCAACCTTGGAAAAACCCTAGACTTGCTCTAAAACAGCATCATTCTTCAACGCTTTATAGAGCAGCCCTGCATCTGTTCTGGAAGTAACTGGACAGCCTGCCTTTCATGGGAAACAGAGCCTCGATTGAGGCACACAGAGAGCCTCAGAGAAACCACAGGCCTGGGAGCACACAGAACTCCTGCAATATGCCAAGATCACTACGCTGGGAAAAGCAGAATTTGTAGCACAACTACACCAATAGTTACACAAGAGTCAAAGGACAGCCTAAGGCCACTGATGAATCAATAAAATGAGGTTAGGTTTAATAGGAAGTATTTATTTCAGTACTAAACGGTGCTGAAAAAATATATAGTGCTTTTTCAGCAGCAGCTCAAATTACTGGTTATAAGTTACAACAACACAGACAACATTAGAAAATCAGGCTCCAAAACCCGCCACAGTCAACTCCTTGTTTCAGATCCCTCACTTTTGCTGAGCTGCTGCAGGTTACAGAAGTTGCTAAATGAGCTCTATTACCCAGCCCACTTGCCATATGTCCCTTTCAAATTATTAAACAGAAAGGATCACTGGAAACAGTCTCATCTGAGATGTGCAACCTTCTTCTACGGGCAGGAGGGAAACAGGAACAACAAGAGTCCTCCCTACTTCCCCTCTAATGCGAGTGTACTCCAGAGAAGGTACCAAATGGTGAGGTGGCATCTGTCCCATTTTATTGCCCTGCTCCAAGAACAGCTAACAAAATAACCCCAAAGAACTTGATACATATGGTAAGCAGAACCTGATGTTCAGGAACACATACAACACATGTCAACAAATAATTATTTTCCAGTTAGAACCCAAAGTGTTGTTCTATATGGTTTTGTAGAACCATGACAGATAGATCCATTCGATGGGTGAATACATCATTTGCCTTAAGAAGCAATTATCAGTTTTAGAATCATCAGTTCCTTACAAACTGTCACTTCATCACAACTTACAGAATCTTCTGGAGGTCTCTGAATCTTCCCCCAGTCCACAGATGGTCCCTTTTCTTGCAGGAATCTATGAAACAGCTTCTTAAATCCTTCCAGGTCCTTTTTAGTGTGCTACAAAGAAGAAATGCATTAGTTAATGCTGGTATTTAATGCACACCTACTCAATCACAGCAGCATTTCTACAAATTGATGTACAATCTATTAATGAGAGTAATTTCATTAGTACTGAAGTAGACATACTAAACTTTTAGTAAGATTTCAGAAGTTACCAAAAGTTCATTTTCACTAAAACTGAGAGTACAAAACCAACTTGGATACCTACAAAAGTCTTTTCTAAAAATCATAACCATTGCAATTTGGCCCAATATTTAAGATAACAGCTTTACCCTCCCTTTCTGTAATCCACTGAAGATTACACAGAACCTTTAATAACTAAATATGATTAAACACTTAATAACTCTGTCACCCAGTCCAGAGGGAACTGAAAGTCTCCTACTGACATTGTATCCAGGCTACTCTTCCACACAGGATCAGAGCACGTCTGGATATAAAATAAGGGTATAAATAAGGACCTGGTAATTCATGATTTATCTCCTTGTCTGAGATTTGCCTCATTGTCCTGCATCCCATTTCTCATGCTCTGAGTTGCATCCACCCCGTGCTCCTTACCTCTATCTCATTTGAATGTGCGGTCGCAAGTATCTTATCAAGTTCTACTTTCATTGAATACTCCAGCTCTTGCCGAATGACTTCCTGAAACTGTGAGGAGCCAGCTTGAGACATTGCTTTGCTGAAATCTTGAATAAAAATTTTAAGAGGGATTAAAAAACAAACAAACAACAACAACAAAAAAAAAACCAACCTAGCTTATTTAGACTACAAATAGCCTTCAATTTTCTTTACAAAGCCTGACAAACTCCTAAAATCTAGTCTTGTTTAATCACTCTGCTAGCATTCCAAGAATCTAAAGTTTTTGTTCCTAGTTACTTGGGGAACAGACCTTAAACTTGGCCCAAAGAATAACAACCCTTCTTTCAAAGCTCAAAAGAACCCCAAAGGACCAATAGTTCATCTCAAGAAGCATCCAAATATCTGCAGCAGTGCACTCTTTTGCTAGAGAAGTCATATCCTACTGCATCAACACACTTTAGCAAGTAAAAGTGTGAAAAAGAATTTTCTTAGTGAAAAGTTATGTAGAACATTGTGACTGAAGGTATCCTTCTGTTACACAAGCAAATAAAAACATACGCTTTAATTATTTATACAGTGCACTTTCACAGGATCTTCTGTTTGTTCCAGTAAATATTTCCGTACTTTATCGTGTGTATTTTCACACTACAGCATGCATTTCAGTTACTAAGCAACCTAGAAAATTGGGCTGTCTATCACTTCAGCATTTGTTTTGTTTTTGAAAGTGATAAACTCCACAAATGTGAAAAAGAGTAAATACACAAATGTTCTATAAAGTCCACCCCACAGAAAGAACCGGGAGAGAACACGACTTTATTCTCCAACAGAAAGCATTGGAAGCAAGTGTATTCTCAAAAGACATTCTGAGTATGTTCTCTAAAGACCTCAGTTAATTTAATTTCTGCCAAATCCCTTGAGTGATCACTTCCCTGTAACACAGAGAGTGATGTATTGCCAAATATAGCTGGATTTTAGAAACACCCTGAATACTAGTGCAAAAAAGGGACAGGAGGGAACTTTACAAGTGAACAGAGTGACACTGACAGAAAACATTGTTAGAAGAGGAACCTGCATTTAAAGTCTACTTATTGAGAACATGCATTAAAAGGCTCTTCTATTGAGAATGTCTAAGAAAGCCAAAGACGGTTCATTTTAATACAATTTTGATTTTATTTTATTTTTCTAAGCAAAGTATTCCACAGACTCAGCCTCAGTGACAGTATCTAATCCTTGCTTTGAAGCCCACAGAAGCCATTTTCCTGACTGCACTGTTTTGCAGGTAGGGGAGGGAGAAAAAAAAAAAAAAAGACAGACAAGTGCTGCAGTGCACATAGTATGTGTGGTGCAACACGGGAAAACGCCAGCTCAAGATGAACAGTACACTGAACAATAGGTCCTTTTTTTAATCAAATGCTTCATTTAGTAGTAAAAGCAGGTAAGAGTTGAAAGCCTGTTAGGCTTATCTTTCCGGGTCAAATATATAAAAACACGGACAGCTGTCCACCAGGAAGCACTTCTTCCTACAGAAAAACAAGAAGGTCTATACCAGCTTCATGCCTAACACCAAACTGCTGCAACTACTCCTTTCATTCCTGCCCTTTGGGGTGATGCATGCCAAAACAACTGCGAGGAGATTCTTTCATATGTTTCTAAGCCTCCCTGCAACATGTTATAATCCACCACTTCTGCTACAGCAACAACAGTGGCCATTTCTCACCGGCCTGTAAAACATCTGAACCTCCCAGTGTGATGCAACACATCTCCTAAGGAACTCTGCAAACCCCAAGTCTCAGCGGAGGCCTTCAGCCGTGCTGTGGAACGCCCTGGGGCTGAGGGAGGCAGAGCCAGCTTCCCTGGCTGCCATGTAAGTAGGAAAAGTTTGTTCTGCTCATATTAACCAAAAGACCTGTACCTACCAGAGAAAAGCACTTAGGGACTAAGTAACATCACAAACAAATCGAGATAAAAATGCATTATAGAAGTAAATACATGACAATGTCCTAGTTTAGGGGTCTTTTTTTTTTTTCCTGTAATACTGTAAGTTCTCCACAAACTGAATAAGCAAATGCTGAACACATTTGATCACCAACATCTTCGCAGGAAAGCAAAGCAGACCTGTTGCTTTTTCCAATATCAGGCATCAGGCACGCAGAGCAGCAGCTGGATGGGACAGCTCTTACCAAAACCCAGCCTGCCAAAACTGCCAATGCTGCACCCGTCATTGGCAATGGGGGATATTTCAGCTTTACATTTAACATGTAACAACTACTGCAACCCCTCAGCCTCATCCAGACTCAGTGTGTCAGGACACATTTGCTTGGGGAGAGCATTGTTAGTCCAATTATTATTATTTCGGGGAAAGAGAGAGGAAGGACATGGCTGGAGTCCATAAAAACATGTGCTTGCCTGGTGCAAGAAAAGCATCTATTCTGCATAGGTAAGAATGTGAATACTGTAACTAGGAGCCAAGAGAAACAACCAGGAAAAGCTTTTTTGCTCTTAACACGCCACTGTGAGGCAGAGGCTTTGAGCATTTATCTTGTGAGATGACGACCAGGACTTGGGCTGCGCTGTCTACAGGCCCCCCAAAGCACAACCAGGACAGCAGTATTGGTGCACAATAAGAGCAAACTTGGCACTAGTTTTTCCTGCTGCCCCTCAGAGCTTTTGGGAAGGAGCTGGTATGCCTGCATCTCAGCCTACGGCTGGCAGAAAGACAACTGCAGTCCTTTAACGCAAACTACAGCTGAATTTAATAGCCCGGGTGAAGACTGATTTCCCTTTTCACTGTAGCACCAAGAAGGAAGTTGAAAGGCCAGTGCAACTGCATATCTGAAGGCAGTTCTTTCCTACAGGCAACTAAAATTTCCTAAGGCCGTAATGAAAAGTAGTTACTGTGCCTCCAAAACTCAGATGGGAGGCAGGAATTGCAGGAAGAGATTTCCAAGGATACACGTAGCCATAAAATCCCAAATTATGTTTAAAAAGAAATGCCTCTTCCAAAATGTTTCACAATCCATGCCTCATATTTCAGCCTAAGCCCACTTTTATGAAACCAGTGTTCTTGAACACTCATCAGACCTAAGAAAAGGGTGGGATAAGGTAGTGGAAGACTCTTGGGGGACCTGCCCACACAGGAAATGAGCACAGACCAGAAGAGCATGACTAAATAGCTGAGACTTCAGAGAACACTGGGCTTTGCAAAAATGACCACATGGGATATCTCACTTTAGTGTTTTTGGTAGAAAGTGTTCATCCAAGTAGCACAGACAGGAGAACACTTCAGTCAAGTTCATGGTGGTGTTTGAGGCGTGGAGAATTTCACTCCAACCCTCCTGCCCCCACTGTTATTTCTAGCAGGCTTTTGTGTTCTGCTCTGACTGCTAACCTGGCCCCTGCCCTCACAGCACAAGCCACAGCACATGGTAGAGTATTGGCAGGTTTATGATGCCTAATTTTATAACTGACATATGAAAAAAGAAAACATGATATATCAGAGCAAGCTAATACAAAGGAGGACTTTGGACACTACTGGAAACAAAATAAGGGGCAGATGGCATCAGGAAAGCTGCACGAGAACAGAAGAGTGGTGATCTCTTACTTAGGGGCTCGCACATATTCCCTTTCTGCTGTCCTTCCTCTTGTTCTACACTAAAAGCAGAAAAAATGTTAAGATTGATTAATTTCGTTCATTAATCCACTCAGAAGAGAACTTCACTGCCTTGGTACTCAGTGTACAAGGAGCCAGCACAGGAGGGAGTCATGGGACAAGTCAAGCAAGAACTTCTCTCCTGAAAAAGTAGGGAATCTCTTGTGCTGAGGGTTATGAATTGTGATTACTTTTGCAATCCAGCTAAGTATACAGACAGACCTACAGCAGAAAATTATTTCAGTCTCCCTGGAGCCAGACTAATGCATGAAAACCAAGAAGGGTGGCCAGTAAGTTACAACACGCAGCTAAACTTTAAATGCTCTACCCTTGAACTCTGTGCTCAGGGCACAGAGCGAATGCCTTAACTTCCAACAATCCCGCTTAAAGTTCAAGGCAATTTTTATCTCTGGCAGGGATAAAAGTCTCTTTAAATACCCTCACTATAACATGCAATGCGAACAAATACTACTTTTGGTTTTAGAACTGAAGATACCCACTCAGCCTCTACAAACATTTTCCTACTACTAGAGGCAAAATTTGCCAACACACGTTGGACTGAAGCATACGTGAAGTGAAACCTTTATGCTCTGGCGCTTCTTGACAGATGAGCACATTAGCCTGAGCTAACTCAGAAATTTGCAACCTAGGAAGCTGTTCTTGGCCAGATGTACACACCAAGAGTTTAGGTGTTACAGTCAGTATTTCTCAGTTTAGCAGATGATCCCTATGCTAAAAATATCACTTGACATGACAGTATCTTTTAGTACTACTGGCCTGACAAAAGAGTATCTAAACAGTGGATGCCCTTTTTTTTTTTTTTAAGGCTTTCAGGACTGTCAAATCTCTGGTAATATTTTAAAAGCGAATTTTGATCTTTACATAGGTTTCTATAGCTTTCAGTTTCAGAAATAACATCACTTCTCTGCAAGATGGCTACCTTCTGCAGTAGTCTAAGATAAGCCAATTCCATTTAAAAAGAACAATTAGCGATATATTTTCCTAATAAACTTTGCAAGGGCTTATCTCGAGAACTTTCAGAGTGGCTGGTTGAGCAAGGTGGCAGAATACTTTCCTCCTCCAGCTGCCTGCTTTCTGCCCAGGTGTCACAGGACATTTGTAGACAAGTGACGCCTTTACACAGCCAGCATTGTCCAGTCCCGGACATCCACTGTGTGAGGGACAGTGATTTCCCAAAGCCTGCCAAGGCCCTCAGTTGCCTGCAACACCCAAGTCTGTATAACAAACGACCTACTCGTGTTCCTTCTGCAGGCAGCATTGCATTTGTTGATAGGCCTGCATGGATTTATATTAAAGAACCCTATAGGCACGTATTTCATTAGAAAAAGCACACCCTCACGATTAGGAAGATCGGAAAACAGGGGAAGAAAACTGCAACGGCAATGCACCAAAGTAATTTTTCTTCCCAAAATGACCTCTTGTGGGCTGGTTCCCTGTTTCACAGGGAATCCGAAACTCAGACCACGTACACACAAACGCTCACACATGCGGAGAGTAAAGGAGAGTGCCGGAGCCTACCGGGATCAGAAAACGCCAAAATACATTCAAGCTCAAAAAAAAAAAAAAAAAGAAAANAAAAAAAAAAAAAAAAAAAAAGAAGAAATAAAGAAAAGGTAAAAAAGGGATAAAAGCAAAGACATTCGAGCTCAGCATGCATCCTCCGGCAACTTTACCAGACGGCTTAGCAGAGGGGAGATTGGTGCTGGCGAGGTCCCGCAGGATCCACCAGCCCCTGCCCGTGCACAGCCCTGGGCGCAGCCCCGCTGTCCGGTCCCGCCGTGCGCCTGCAGAGCCGAACCGAACCGAGCCGGGCCGATCCCGCCGCCAGATCACGGACAGCACTCAGGGGCAGCCCCGGCACATCGCACCCCNCCGCCCCCGCCACACCGCCCCCGGGCTGCCCCCCCGGAGCCAGCGGGAGCGCGGACCCAAAACCCAGCGCAGCCCCGCGTACGCACGGCGGAGAAGCCGAGAAAAACAAAGCGCGTCAGCTTACCTTGCAGGAGAGCCGACATTTTCGCTCTTTAATAAATAAACACTTAGGTAAAAACAGTGCCTCGCTCGGGGGGTTCCGCCCCGCGGCGGGCAGCGAAGGGCCGGAGCGCGGCTGCCGCCCCTGCGGAGGCTGCAGCGAGAGAGGCGGCAACCCCGGCCTCACTGGGAGCTCCC
>VZRN01006386.1:1319758-1437128 GCA_013397935.1 Dasyornis broadbenti | reverse complement strand
CGGAGAGACGCGGGGCGAGCGAAGGGCTGGGGCGCGGGGCCCGTGAGCGGCGGCTGAGGCTGCTTCACCCGCAGAACAGGAGGGACCTTCTCGCCTCACAACTCCCTGACAGGGGGCTGTGGCCAGGTGGCACTCGGCCTCCTCTCCAAGGCAGACAGCGGCAGGATGAGAGGACAATGGCCTTGAGCTGCGCCAGGGGAGGTTTAGGTTGGACGTTAAGAAGAATTTTTTCACAGAAGGGGTGATTAGACATTGGAATGGACTGCCCAGGGCGGTGGTGGAGTCTCTGTCCCTGTAGGTTTTTAAGGAAAGACGGCATGTGACGCTCAGTGCCATGGTCTGACTGGCACGGCGGTGTTGGGTCACAGGTTGAACTCGATGTTCTCAGAGGTCTTTTCCAAACTAACTGATTATGTGATTCTGTTAAATATTGCTGATTTACGGAGTGTACCGTAAGTTAAATCATCTCCACCCGTGGCTTTCTTTCCCGGGTTCATGGCCACGTTCCCTCCTGGGGAAGTGCCGTGCTGGTGCAGTGCCCCTGGCAAGCACAGAGGTGCCAGAGGCCAAGCGTTGCTCCTGAGCTAGGCTGTGATTTCCCTCTGTCAAATATTTTCCCTATTTTTGCTTGCAGACACTTCCCAGTGGTGTTTGGGCTTCCCTCTGCACTGTGGTGACACCCAGTTATGGTAGAAATCCCCCGTGACCCTGCATGCCATAAAAAACCCCTGGCACCTTGCAGGTAAATCATCACCCTGGTTTTTACCTTCTTATTTTTTTTTAAATCAGCTCTATATGACCTTGCAATATATGCTGGGATATAAAATCATATGTAATACATTTCTGAATCCTTATATCCAAGCTGCAGACCAGACCAGTGCCCTGTTACCATGAGGAGAGGGGTGTGGGAATTGGCAGGGTGCTGAGGAGTTCCAGTTTCAAGAAGTGAATGGGTACTTCAAGAAGTGCCTGGCATGGGCAGAGTGGTCTTCATCCTTCCTGGCTGAAGCTCCTTGTAGAGTCTCTGGGATAAACCAGGCATGCCTCAAGATAAGTCAGTCCATTAGGGGTTGGGATGACTTGCCTCTGCATGTGCCTGTTTCTTCGCTTGTAAAAAAACCAAAAATGCAAAAAGACCCTGTGAATTTAACATTCCAATCCACTGGACCCAGGAGAATCCCTTTTCATTTTGTGCTGCCAGACAGTACAGGGCTCACTGCATGCTGTTAGGTGATCTCTGGATAGGACTGGGGCAACTTTTGTGCAGCTGTCTGTTCAAAGGATAATTACAGGCATAACGTACAGGGTAATAAGCAGAAATAACTTTTTATCTGCCAGCAATGAAACTAATTCTAGTGACCTATCTCACTGTGGTGGAACCAGGGGAAAACCGTCCCTCCTTCACTCAGTTTTATGGAAGAAAGGGAATAATCAAGATTGAGCACTGATGGTGTCAGTCAGTGTCACTGAGGGTGGAGGTAACCAGAACCAACCCATCCAAAACCAGTAAATTCTGGTAAAGCTCTTGAGCTGGATTAAACTGAAGGAGAGGTTTATCTCACAGTACACAGACAAGCTGCTCGTGCAGCCTTCCAGTGCCACTGCTCCCAAAATGCCAAATGGGGATGTGCAGGGAGCGGCATCCTGGCAGCCAATCCACCTGCACCAACATTTTGGGTTAAGTAGGCACAGGAACAGCAAAGAAAGGTCTAAATGCCCCAAATGAAAAATAAGCTTTTGCTGCCCTCATGGCTGATGTCACCGTCTCAGCCAGGGGGTTCAGCATCTTCCAGGAACATGGAGCTGCAGCACAAAGTAGCAATGGGATAAAGGCACCAAAACCAAACGAAATGCATGGTTTTATGCCTCATAAATAAACTGCCTCGCAAATCACCTCATAAATAAAATAAATAAATACAGTAGCAGTGATTTCAGTGATTTGAAAGCAGTTAGTTTCATCAGCTGAGAAGCTTACACCAATGCAATATGCTGCCAAAAACACTGGTCCTGTCCTCCCCTTACTCCAGCCCTTCTCCCTATCCCAGTTGTGGCACAGCAGTTTTTGGCTGGGGTAGTTGTCTTTGCATGGGCTCATTCCTGGCTTGCAAGTGGGTGGTGACAAGGGGAGGTGGAAAAGCCCTTCTGAATACCCAGCATCACCCATTCATCTCATTTATTTCTTCCTTAGCTCTCCTTATTAAGTTTCCTACTGAGGACATTTATTTTCCCTCTCTCTTCTGTTTTCAGTCACTTCATTTATTGCCAATTAACTGACTTGTTTGAGCTGAGCAGGGTCAGCAGATAATGGAAATCTGGGTGTTTATGGGGCAAAAGACAGCACAAATGCCAAGGAAATATGGCCAGGAGGCAGATGGAAAGCCAAGGTGTGAACATTTTAATCTACTGACTAGGGAAGAATAGAAAAAACTTTGTTGTTATTGTTGTTGTCCAAATAATATAGATATTAACACAGCTCTTTTATGGCCATTTCTCTGATAATTATATATATGCAATAGTAATATATACTATAAATATAGATTCATATATAATGTGCATATTATATCGATACAGAATACATATACATAATACATTGTAACATGTAGATTAATAATAATATCTGTGATAATATGCATATATGTAATAATATGTGTATATGATTTCTATATCTTATGTATATTATACACATATATTCTTCTATGTTATATAAATATGTATTTACAACTTTATCTGCAATATAAATAATTCTTTATAAATCCAGGAATTTACATTATATGCATATAATGCCAGGTGCATCTAGGCATCCAGCAAACAGACATAGATCCCCAAGGATGTGTGTGTGCACACTTAATATAAATACTTATTACTTACAGATTTGTATATATTTAATCTGTATACACCTATATTACGGACACATGTATTTACACAGTCTATAAAACCTGTGTAATATATATATAGTTACATATTGCAATTTTTCTTTTAATTTTTTCCTTTTCATTTTGGCTGAAAAAGACAGTGAGTGACTGGGCAGCAGTAAAAGTCAACCTCTGGGCCCCCTTGGGTGAGGCACACGGTGCACCTGAGCTCCGCCGGCTCCTGTTTGTCCAGGGAGTGCAGCAGCCGCCCGACACATTCCCGGTTGCTCCGGAGCTTTGTTTCCTGACCAACACCCAGTTGCAGTATTTCCCAAACAAGCGGAGGCTCATCAGCGAGCGCAGTCGCTCCCATTCCCGCTTTCCCTTCCAACTGCCCCTGCGGGCTGGGGAGCAGCCGAGTTCAAACAACCCGTGTTCAGGCACCAGCCGGGGAGGATGTAAAGCATTAATGAGTTTAATAGCATCAAACAGACCAAAGGTTTCAAAGTGCATCATTAAAAAACATCCCTGCGGCACCGGTCTGTGATACCCCAGGGCATCAACATGGGGTGCAGAAACCTGTGCCTGCGTTCTTCTGAAATCCTTCCCAAGTGTTTAAAAAGGTATAAACCCCCACATTTTATTTTATTTTGTTTTATGAAGCAGGGTTCTTCCTGCCCATGCCCTGTTCACACAGCCATTGTTCAACTCCGTCTGCTTCAATGCTGGAATAAAATAAAATAAAATAGAAAATGAAATTAAATAAGTTAAAATAAGGTAATATTTTTAATTCTATGCTTCTCTCTCTCTCTCTCTCTCTCTCTCTCTCTCTCTCTCTCTCTCTCTCTCTTTCTCTCTCTCTCTCTGTGTCTCTCCCCCCCCTCCCATCCCCCCTTTTCCGTGTTTAAAGCACAGACACACAGCACACTGTTGGGGCAACAGCTGAAAGCCGCTGAATCAGAAATAGGTCTGGTTGCACCTAAAAGTTGCCTGTTAACAACCTCAGCAGGGACCATCTACAGGTTTTGGGTGCTCCCCTTCGGCGCTGCAGTATTCTTGAATAGTAGCTTATCCATCAAGGAACACAACAGCGGCTGCAAGGCCAGGGTGTCCTGGTTTGCAAGGGAGTTCGGTGATGCTGGGAATGGTTGAAGCTGCTCGGGCCTCACCAAGGGGATGGGGCTTATTTCATCCACAGATAGGCTGGTCGAAAGCTGTGGAATAATTCAGGGTCTATTTCCACCTCCCTTCTTGCAGGAATTTCACAGCGCCAGGTGGCACAGCTGGGAGGGGGTGTTGGGAACAACGAAGGAAGCCCCCTCTGGTCGGGAGGTGCTGGGGGGAAGACAGCCAGAGGGGAAGGCAGGGTTCCTATAGGTTCTGCCCTGCCAGTTGCTTCTCTGCATGCTGGAAGTCTTTCTACTGTTTTTTAATAGGCAACAAAACCCTCCCGACAAGCGTGTATGACAAACAACAGATGAGGTCTGTCCTTATCGCCACCCGGTTGTCACCCTTTCACATTTGCCCCTGGGCCTATTCCCACCGCTATAATTAACAGCAAATCAGGTGTCAGCTTGCTCTGTTGGACACAGCCGTGGAAATTCTTGGCACGGTACTCTTCCTTTCGGGGCTAGAAGCCAAGTGCTGGAGACATGGGAGAAAAACAGCTCATTACGCCTGCAGCAGGGTGAGAGCCTTCCCCTTCCTCCCCTGCGTGCTCAGGGATGGATCCAGGACCTAGTTCAGACCCAGTGACCATGACTGGACGTCTGTGTGCCCACCCAGCAATCCAGGTGGGGAGAATCTTGCAGTACCATGCCAGGCTCATCCACCTTGCCAGGCTCATCCACCTCCTGCAGTCTGCACCCGTGGTCAGGCAGATTCCCTGCAACCAGGAGCATGGTAGTAGACTTTGGGATGCTGGTGCTGAGGGGCCTGATGGGGGTCTGGAGGTTTGCAAGGGATGGGGCTCAGCCACTGGGTGATGAGCCTCCCTCACTGCCCCACTGAGCCTGACTGGGCTTGCTGACATCAAAACTTCCTAGCCCAGAGGATTAGGGACTAACAGTGCTGTGACTCCTCCTGTGGGTTTGGTGAAACGTCTCAGGAGGATTTTGGTGCGTGCCTAGCAGCTGGAGGCAAGGGGAGAGAGATGGTTTCCAGGTCACTCCACTTGGCCAAGCAGAGCTTGAGGAGGTGTTTGACCAGCCAGTAATTGGGTCTTAAATGTTGGACCTGCAGAAAGAAAGGACATGCACTGGGGCGTGGTGAACCTGGCAATGAAAAACACAAAACAGGTGGCTTAACAACAAGACTAAAGGACTCATTGTAATTTCTCTGGTTTCTCTAGCAATAGGCCATGGGGTTTTCCTAATGAGCCATAGATCATCAGAAAAACTGAGGCCAGGAAGGAGCTCTGAAGCTGGGACCTCTGGAGACCCCTCCTCCAACCGCTGCTGGATCAGGTTGCTCAGGGCCAAGGTTTTCATCTCCTAAGACAGATATTCCAAAGCCTTGTTGGGCTCCATTGTTGGATCATCCTCATGGAAAACACATTTCTTCTTCATATGCAACTAAAATTTCTCTTTTTCAACCTTGTGCCCATTGCCCCTTGTGTAACCTCTGAGAGGAGCCTGGCTTCAACTCCATCTCTGCTCTGGCATTTGCCCTTGCTGGGCTTTGTGAGGTTTCTGATGGACCCTTTGTAGGGCTGAAGTTGTCTGGTCTCCTCTCTGGAAAGCTCTTGTTCTCAATCATGTGGGAGGAATTTGAACTACTGACACATCTTAATACAAAATCCCAGATTATGACAATAGGGAATGTCTTCAAGCAGTTAAGAGACACATGCCTGAATACACCAGTTTACGCTTCATGGAACAAGATACACAGAATTTTAGTTTTTATTTTGAAGTTTAATAGTAAGTTTTAAAGCAAGGTTAATTAAGATAACATTAGAATTTGAATGAGAAGGGAAATATGTAATATTCTCATGGAGTTGAACAGCAGCACAGGTTTAAGGTGAAAGAGAGTGTTAATCCTTAGTTATAGGACGATTTAACCACAAATTAGGACAGTAAATTTATCTGTACTAGAAATGTGCATCTTCTATCCCTATCCATCACAAAAAATAATTTGCCTGCATACTTGCCTAACAACTACCTCTATATCTATTTCTTCCATCTGCAATTCTGTCTTAACCACATGCTATCAAATATAAAGAGGGAAAAACAAGAACAAAACAAAATCTGAGCTTCCCTCTGACTGCTACTGAGTTTATTAACATACACACACATACATTAATCCCTGAGGCAAACATGGAACAGAAATTTACAGGAAAGACCTACTGGCATCATTCAATGCTGTGTTTGTCCAGCAGCCCTTCCCTCCCGTGTGCTGGGACCATGCCCAGGCTTCTGTAGCAGCCCCAGCTTTGCAAAACTCTCTTCCCACCAATGTCTCCTCCAGAGACATGACTTTTTCCTTTTCACCACATTTCTGAATATTTTTGCTTGCACAGTTACCCAACCAGTTGGTTTGTGAGGGAAAATGAAACCTGTGCTCACAAGCCCACGTGCAGCAGCACAACTGAGTTTGTCCCAGAGAAGGAATGGTGCTCTCCAGCCAACTCCTAGTTCTGCAATGCTGCAAAACCAGAAGACCAACCCCAGTGTGACCATGTGATCCCTTTTTCCCCCCTGAAATGCATAAAATAAATTCATTTCCATTTCATTTCTTGCAATGGTTGTGCCCCTTACTGTCAGACCACGAGCCTCCTTCCCTGGCACGTGCAGAATTATATACGCCACTACTGGAGTCAGGAACAAAATATCACCTGTTCTCAAGCATATAAAAACCTCTCAAGGCCACCAGATCTTTTCTGGGCCCCTGAGGTTCAACTGGCAGGAGAGTATCCCTTCATAGGGGTGCTGCCAAACTCACTGAGGGTGGAGCAGCCCAAAGGGCCAGTGGTGAACTCCAGGTTTTCACCTGTACCACATCCTCAGTGCTGCTCTGGTGGGGCCGGCAGGAACAAATGAGACTCACTGCTTTGCTTTGTATTACTGGGCTGCATGCTGGGGTGACAGGATTGGGAAGATTCAATGGAAAGCCACGACTGAAGCTGCTGCATCCCAAAACCTCATCAGCAACGTGAGGCTTCCCGACAGCCGAACGCCTCTCCACAGCTGCTTCTCATAGACACAACATGTGGTGTGAATGCTGCCTTCCTGAGGTCACGCTGCAGCAGTTTCACTGAGCAGGAATGAGGCGTCCTCCTGGGATTTGGCAGGCTCTTGCTGGACCAAATTCAGGATGGCCTCAAGCCTAGAGCCGTGGCTCCATGAGGTTCTCCTGCACCTGGGAGAAATCTGCAAGGAACATGTGGTCCTCTTGGGCCCACCACGTCCCTTCAGGTGCTCATATTGAGGGAGATTTAGGAGGAGGGCAGGAAGTGCCTGCTGCTAACCCATTTCTAGCCACAGAGTTGTTATCAATTACTTGTTCCCTTCGTTTTGGTTTAATATTAGACCTGCTCTTTTTGGGCACATTCTCTGAAAATACAATTCATAATAGAGAGGAAAATATAATGTATTTATTGCTACAAATGGACATGTTTTTCACCTTTTCCATGTTCTAGCCAAGTGATCCACTGCCAGGCAAGCTTCCTGGAGCCCCTTGGAAATGCTCTCAAGGACATTTGTCGTAGGACAGTGACTCCACACAAAGCCTGATCTGCATTTATACCCCTTCTCTGATGGAAATGGGTGGATTTCATGCTTTTAGTCCTTGCCTGCTCCACACTGGACTTCCCAGCCCCAGCTCTGTTAAAAAAAATCTGTTTTATACATTCTCCTGCTTAGTAAATTCTTTTGTTTAAGGCCATGTTTGCTTCCCTTCCTTAGTTAGAGAGAGAGAAAAAGATTTCAGATGGAACCCCTGCTGAAATGTTTTCTTCATGCTACCAAATAGTCATGGAGAAGCCAGATGAAACAGCAGAAAACAATTTATTTCTAGCGTCCGCATCACCACACATCAGCGTCCCTGTCCAATGTCAGGGCTGGGGGTGGAACTCTAAGGTCCCTTCCAATGCCAACTGTTCTGGGATTCTATGATCTTGCCATCGTAATCCCATTTTGGTAGCAAAGTCGGAATCTCAGCTGCTTTTGGATGACCTCACAGCTGTTCAGGCTTTGCTGGTGGCAGTACAAATCCTCTCCGAGCACTATCAGCTGCCAGCCTTTCCAACCAAGCTCAAGATGGAAAGGGTTGAAATTTGCCCCCAGCACTGTTTTATGAATGTTAGATGACAGATCTGTTAACTGTGAAACATGTTTAGTGTTTTATCCATTTCCAAGGACATGCTTAATGAAGTACAACCCATGCCTTCGGTGAGGTCCTGAAAGCTTCCTGAGGGCAGCTGTGGTCCATCCTGGTGGTCCAGGCTGTGGTGGCAGAGAAAACACCTGGAGAGGAGCAAGTGAGCAGCCTCATGCCACAGAATAAGTCTCGTCTCCAAACCAAAGCCATCCAGGAGGTCTCGAGCAAAAATGGGTGAAAGTGAGCTATGGTTGCACCTCTATATGTCTTGAGAGGACATGGCAGCACCACCCCAGAGAAGGGATTTTCCATTTCTTGATCAAAAATAGTGACTCCAAGGCTTGTGAGTCCCTGCCATGCTGCTGTGGGCTGTCTGAGGCCTCGAGGGAGGGGATGACATCTGTACCCTGTTTGCCAGCATCATGTCCTGGGAGGGCACCAGCACTGCTGGAGGAGGCTCAGAGGGGAGTGGTGCAATACTTGTCCCTTTAATCATTTGCCACACAGTGACGTTTCCTGCAGCAGCAGAAGTGAATGATCCTACTGCACACGTTCTGGTTTTCTTGCAGCACCCCAGAGTGACTTTGCTGCCTGTCATGGTGTGTGGGTAAGAGGCACTAAAAACCCACCCAGGCACAGATGAGCCTTGGGCTACAGCTTGAGTCCTCCTGGCGGGGGCGGGGGGGGGAAGCTGCCCTCAGGCTGGTCTTACTCATCTGGCTGCTGCAGACCTCTGGCAGCTCGTAAAAAGCTATCAACAGCTCCATTGCCCAAACCAAGGAGTGGGTGTTGGTGAGGAAGCCCTTACAGAGGTTGTATTTGCACGGGTAGCAATCAGGGCTAAATCTCAAGGTCCTGGCTAAGCTTCTTACCCAGCAGTGAAATTGTGCTTTGAGTGCAGCCATGAAGGATGAAACATCTTAAATATAAAGCCAGACCCTTCTGTCCTGGATATATTTTAACAGAGGAGGTGTCCTAAATTTTTCAGTCTTGATCATGTTTCCACTGGGGTTGGCAAGCAATGAGCCCAGAAGATCCTTGCCCAAAAAATAAACCCCTTGTCAAGGGAAGTACAATGAGTGATTCCTAAAGATCATTGCTCAGCACCTCAGAAATAGAGGTCAGGAGAGGAAACCAGGTCTCTGAATCACCAGATGAGGCCAGTGAGCAGCCTGAGCAAACAGCCTCATTCCAGGCAGCAGAGAGGGACACAGCTGCTGAAGGACGAGACCTAGGGTGTCTCTGCTGCCTTGGGCTATGCTTATTACCAGGAGCATTATAATACCATGTGCTCTAAGAGCTGTATTTTGCCTCATCAACAACTCCTGAGAGCCAACAGCATTTCCCATTCTGCAACTGGGTCCTGATCAAATTCTACCAAAAATATCTAATGGTTGGGCTCAATGACCTTAGAGATCTTTTCCAATCTGCGATTCTATGGTTCTATATGAAGGTGAGTGCTTCAAAGCCAGGCTTTTCACCTCACCTAAACCTTACCTGGCCTGTCCAAGAGCACTTTCCCCTTTTTTTTTTGCCCTGGTTTTGTTAAGCTGGGTAGTAAAACATGAACGAGTTTAATCTTCTGCTACATGTTTTTGCCGGAGAAATCCAGAAACAGCCAGAAATGTTTTACAACCTTATCAAAGGCAATAAATGTTCTCTGCTTGAGTGAAGAGGCTTTCACAGGAGTTTGGCTGTACTGGTGGAGAACTAGCTCCACAATACAGGCAGGGTCCCCCAGCTTTATCCATAGCTGTGGGAAATGACCTCACATGCTGCCAAGTTCAGGCTGTGCAGAGACTGCGACGGCACCACCGCATCGCAGGGTGCAAGGAGCTGGCGGGAGCAGGGGGCTCTCGCTGAATACAAATGGCACTGAGAAGCCAAATCCTGCAGCTTTCAGTAGAAAAGTTTGCAAAACTATTTGTTAGGAAGGGCATGCCACGGGAGCTGCAGTGTTGCCAGTTGGAAGCCTCAAATAAGGAAAGCAACAAGTTGATTTACTGTGATGGCCAACGTGCTGGGCCACAATCCGGTGTGTGGCGGTGTGGGGACGATGCTGTTGGCTTTGTCAGCCACACAGATTTGACCCAGTGCTGGGCCAGGCAGCAGCTGAAAATGTCTGTGTGTATATGTAAATACAGCTATATGTATGATGTGCTACAAGCTAACCCAAATCTCGGCACCTCTCATCCATGCTCCGCCACAACAGGTTTTGAGACAGGGTTTGTCATTCTGTCCCTTCAGGAAGTTTGAGACTGAAAAGAAAGTTGTTAAAAAAAAAAAAAAAGGGCTTTTTTTTTGTGCAAAGGGAAATAGGCTGAAAAAAAAAATCAAGATTAGAAAGTCAAATGCCTGTGCAAGAGGTTAACCTGGCAGTCACGACCTCTCCAGGGCATTTTTCCTTGGTGCTCTTCCTGCTGAGCCTGGAGCTCAAGGGGCTGGTCCCCATCCCAGCAGCTCCTCAGCTCGTGGCGACTCTGCCCAGCCCAGGACAGGTGCCAGCTGTGCTCCTCGCCCTCTGTCCCAGTGTCAGTGCTGAGGTGGCTGCGCTCCATGCACGGCATGACCAAACCCTGCCTCCAGCTGCAGAGCCACCACCCTCCCTCGTCACAGTCACCTCTCCCTGCCCGCAGGTGGCTCCGACCTCCCAGGAATGCAGTGGGGTGCTGCGGTCCCCCATGCAAGAATCCACATGCCAGACCCTTTGGAGAGCTCATCTCTGAGGAAAAGATGTCCCAAAAGCTGTCGTGACAAAGCAAGAGCTGGTAAAGGCAGCTTGCAGGGCTGCTGGAGCCCCATCCCGTGCCCCTACTTGCCCAGGGTCCCTCTTTTAGGGGCCTCCCATGAGGAATGCAGTTTTCACAGCCAGTGTTTACGGGCAGAGAGTGCATGCAGCCCTCACCCCGCCCCAGCAGCCCCACACAGCCCTATACGCTCCACATGGTGCTGCAGGATCAAGGCTGCAATGTCTGCAGTGCAGGGCTGGGCACAGGAGCACCCTTGCTGCTACAGACGATTTTTTACCTGCCCAGCAGCAGAGACCCTTGCAACAGGCATTAAAATTCTGAATTCTCAAGTGACTGACACCTCCAGGAGCGGGCTGTAGCTTCTTGGGTCTCTCCTACTGTGTGTTGAGACAGCAGATTTCATCTGACTATCTGGGAAGTGGGGACACAAAGCCACAGAGCTGAAAACACGACAGCTTGTCAGGAAATAAGCACAGGACTTTTTTCCGGAGATGGAAGTTTGATGAGATCAGCTCACGAATTCATCTGAAGGCACAGAGCAACTTCTGCATTTTTTAGAGTCCTGGAAGATTAGAAGCTTCCATAAACTTTAATGAGATACTTCTGCAAAACCATTAGTAGAGGCTGTTGAAAAGCAAATTATAGCCATTTATGGGGACCCAAGAAACTCCAGCAGCTATTCACTCAACGAGAGCTGGCAAAGCAGCTTTCCTTTCAAATTTCATAGTCCCCTTTGTCAAGAACTTCCTCCTTTCTCTTGTCAGGCTTTAATTAAACTTGCCCAGAATGGACACATTTTTCCTCCCGAGCCACTTCTCCATGGACCAGCCTGGAGCTGGATTCAGCCGGGCAGATCAGCCACTGCACTCCAGGCACCACAATTCTCCGGGGAAAACCATGGTTCTGAACAAACTCAGGCCTCACCTGATGGGTCTAAAAGGATGATGTAACAGGTGCCCTCCAGGAAGCCCAAATGAGGGGCAATTGGATCTTTTAAAGCTAATTTGGAGACATTCCTGGTCTGAAGAGAGATGAATATGGCTTTTGAACATATCAAATGGCTTTTAATGCCTTTAATGAAAGCTGGGAAGAGGGTAAATATCTTAGCTGCTCAACTCTCCTTTTAAAAAAGGCACAATACATCTCAGCCTTTCTCAGATAAGAGAGCAACTCCAGCATGTCACCCTTCACCTTCAAGCTTTGTCTGCAGGGCTGAGTCATTACTGCAGCTAATTAGAGACTTCAAGCTGATTATGAGAATTGCACTAAGTGGAGTTACAAAATCCCTAGGCCTGATACTCCTTAATACAAAGCCACTTTACACTGACCCAGCCTTAAAATACCCTGGGACGATGTAAAGTGCTCTTAAAGTAAATGGGATCTCCATATGCATTCGGAGGTACTGGCACACATCACAGACCACCAGCAGCCAAGCCTGGTGGGGCTCTCAAAGGCCCCATCTGCCCCCAGGTGAAATGAAATTGTCTTTCTGGTCGAAGAGAGTCAGGTCTTTCAACACAAATAAAAACAAAACAAAATATATCCAGGCAACTACCTGAAGAGCTGACTGATATTGATCCTGTAAAAGCAGAATAAAAATGTTGCTGAGTCCATTTGCAGGTGCCTCCAGAGGTGTCTTAACCTTAACAAGCAGTAAAACTCCCCTCAGGGTCAACTCTGACGAACTTCCACTCCCTAAACTTTAGGCATATTTTGAATTGGATACAAACCTGAAGAGAAGAGCTCAACTTTTCCATGTTAGTGATACTGAGAAAGGAAAGGATCCTCCTATGTTGTTTTCGAGTAACTCAAAGAAATAGATTGTCCACAGAACAACTTTTGAACCCAAAGTGCCAGGGATGCACTTGTGGCCTGGAAGTGACCATTTGGGTACAAGCTGCCAGTGCTTGGCCCTAACAGGGAAGAGCCACCCTGCCCACAACAGGGAGGATCGTACCAGCCCCAGTAGCCCAAGAGTTGCTCCACCCTCACCCCTCAGGATCTCCCAGAAGCTGCCAGTGGTGTATCCCAGGACCGAGGACTGCACACACATGGCCATGATCTTTGCAGAGAAAGGAAGTTGCAAGGGAAGCCTTATCTCCGGGCTAAACACAGCTCCAAAAATATGACAGCAGTCATGAGACCCGCGACCCCGGTCACCCGATGTAAGGTTACTGCCGTGGTGACATTTGGATTACAGCATCATCTCTCACAGCTTTGAGTCAGCAAATAAGTGCAGCCAATGGTTTACGTTTCCCTGCCAGTAAAATAGTGCAGGAAAAGCATTTCGCTGGCAAGTGTGCACCATCCAACCCCAGCCTCCCTGAGCCTGTGGGGCAGGGAAGGAGGAAGGGAAGGAAGGAGCTGGGGTCTCTGAACACACGGGAATGATGCATCTACTCACCCCAGGTACCTCAAGGTCCTGGGCTCCAGCATCAGGGTGGCACAGGAGCTTACACAGAGAAGCCAAAACAGTGCATTCCCTCCCACTCACTTCCCAGGGCAGATCAGCCCTGTCCTGTGCAGAGACAGTGTTGCTGCTCGGAAGGAACCTGTGAAAGGTAAAGGAACGTGAAAATCCAGCTGAACCAGTATGCCCAGCTGGCAGTATCAGGGACCTCGACTCTGTTTGGTGGAAACTGAGACTCCATCACCTTCAGACCGGGCATCCTGGCCTTCCCAGCACCAGCACTTTGGGCAAAGGGAAACCTCTGTGGTCACCTTTGCCCGACAGCAGATTAGAGATCTTAGGAAGGACTTTTCTCCCCTCCCGGGAGGTTTTACTGGGGAGCAGTTATGAGCTGTGGGATAACACTGTCAGCCCCACACCCAGTGGGTCAGTGGAGGGATGGGATCAGTGTAGCTCCCTCCATTGGCAAAACAAGGCTTGTGTTGCTGCCAGGAGTCTCAGAGGAAAAATTATGGTTAAGTGGGATGAAGAGCTGAGAAGCAACCTGTTTCGGCATAGGGGGAAGAGATGTTGTTATACAAACAAATACATTTATATATGTATACAAGCATTTTCCAATTTAAATAAAAATACACGTTTACAGGGATTAGCAATCTCATATTAAAACAAATAAAATATGTAAAGATTTCTTCATGTGCTGAAACCTTCCTGTTGCCCTCATCTGCCCAAATATCTGATCCCAAAGAAATGCTGTTCCAGGAGACACAGGCAGAGTAGGCCAAAGGACGGGCACAGCTGGATCTTGGAACACTTTTGGATCATCTCCTGATCAGAGTCAATACAAAAAAAAGCACATTGACAGACCTTCCTGGCATCACTTCGGCAGTCTGTGGTTTCCTACTCACTCTCATTCATCCCTCATTTTTCTTCCGAAGACTTCTACCTGCATATATTTCCCACTCTAAACCTAATTTTTCCCTGACCGTTGCTTTCTGCCATGATATATTCCACCCTCCTTCCTTCTGTTTCCCCCAGGTAGCTCCATACTTTTCAGCTGCAATACCTCTTCCCTCTCCGTTTCCTCTGGACCAGCTAGAAGGACAAGAGTCCTGAATCTCTTCCTTGTCCCAGATGCAAGAGGATCATTTTGGACCATGAGCAGCTCAGGGAGCACTTCCAGGTGTGCTGTACCTTTGGTAGGAAGGCTGTCCCTAGCAAGATGGACCTCAGCTCAGGTATCTGCCCCTCTGCTTTATGAAGAGCACTGTGTCTAAATTGAAATCCGTGTTTTTCCCATACATGAGGTACTCAGAGCCTGATCTGGGATTTCTTCTAAAATAAGGACCCAGCTGCTTATTTCTGATCCAGCTCCGCTGTAGCTCAGAAGGGTTTAGATGGAGTCTCCACACCAAACCAAACTCAGAGACATCCAGCAATGAACAAGTTAGCAAGCAGAGAACACGGAAACAGAATTTAAAATATCAGGGCCACTGTTGTAAATCCTGCAGTTCTGCTGTGATTATGTCAGCAGCACGGGGTGTGGATCACTCATGACTTCAGCACAGCACTTCAAAGCATCCCAGTCCACAGCTTGGCTGGTTACCTTCCTCCAAGGCAGCTGGGATGTGGCTGGGGCTAAGGAATGACTGTGTTTACAACCTGCTCTTTGCCACTTAGCCCCCAGTACCAAAAAAACAATCTCAAATGCGTGTTCCCAGCTTGGACAGGATGATTGTGAAGCTGTGTCTAACAACAGCATGAAGAAAAGGAGCTGCAGAAATATTCTACAGCTTCACGTTTCCCAATGAGAGGAGATTCAAGCTGCTAGCTCCCTTGCCGAGAAAGTATCTTTGCAGGAGGAACTGCTTCACCAATCCAGTCTGGACCCAAAATCCCAGGAGAAAAAAGTACCAAACCTCTACTCTGGACCCACAGGCTGATTTTATACCAGTATATACTAACTCACTCTGCATAGGTGGCCAGGGATATTCCCAAAGGGTCACCTCTGTAGTTATATTGTACCACAACCACAACAGTTTTGGCCAAGCCAACCCATCCTGTCCCAATCCATTCCCAGCACCTCTTCTAGCTTTGTGATGGGAAAAGGGGTGTCTGAGTGGAGTGGGCATCTTGCATAGAGAAGAGATCCCCGGTGCCTTTAGTGGGGGCACCTAAAGAGAAAGGCAGACCTGACTGGAACTGCCACGGAGAGAAACTTGCTTTAAAAATAGTCATCTGCAAGTGCCAAAGTGCAGCAGAAGCAAAGTGAGAAATGAGGCATTTTTCTCTCTGGCTCAATTGTACCTTAGCATTTGCTCCCAGAAGAGCACCAGCACCTGGCTGAGCCGCCGTGGAGGAGCCAGCACGGAGGAAAACCAAGCAAAGCTCTTCCCCAATAAACCCTGCACATAGCAGAGCTGCCACTGTGAATGCACATAAATAATAGTAAACCAACATGGGAAAAATATCTGTGGTTGCCAGGCAAATTAAAGTTCCAGCATAAACAGCAAATATAAATTAGCTCAGAGTCCACACACAGGAACACAGCCTTTGTGGGGGCATGGGGTGCTTCAGAGCTACACCCCAGACAAAACAGCAATACTCGTTGTTAGAAAAACTGGGCTGGGGAGGAGGAGTGCTGGCTAGGGAGGAGTTTGGCAATGCATGGCTCCCATTAAATCTTTCCCACATGTGTTTTGGGTGGAGCTGTAGCTAGCTGGGCTTCTCTGTACCTTTCTTCAAGCATGTAATAAGGCAACAGCTTATAATTCCTCATGCACAGCTTTCCATGTCTTCCAGGTCAATCCAGTGCTCCCATTTTGCTCTCCTGGAGCAGGCTCTGGCTGTGTCCCCCGTGGTGTTCTGAGGCCAGGCTGGTCCCATGAGGAGATGGTTAAAAGGCACCAGAAATAGCAGGGGCTGTTGAAAAGGCAGCTCTGTGCCGGGAAGGCTGCAGACAGACCTCGGGAAGGGAGGGAAAGCTGCACTACAATCCTGGCATTGATGGCCTCTCCTGCTGAGTGCGCCTTTCATCGCTGGCTGCTGCGAGGGGAGGCAGGGAAGGGTCACTGAGCCATCCCAATCCTCCCGGCTCCTGTGGCGCTGGTCTTCTTGTACCCCTTTCAGGTGGGGAGGAGAAGACAATTCTGCTTTTTTCCTCCTCTTAAAAATACATCCTTGTTGGACTCAGCAGCATGCTAGGACTTCAGTGGAATATTTTCAGTGCCTGTGACTTGTCCTGTGGTTAAATAATAAACACAGCAGTAAAACACCAGTATATTTTCCTAGTGCAGGAGACAGAGCATCTATTGTCATCAGTTCTTAAGAAGTGCTATTCTTATTTGTGGTCCCTGACCTCCATTTTTATCCAATTGTCTGTTCCCCAAATGCTTTATTGGGAGCAGATGCCAAATATGTGTCATTGGTTTTTACCATATATTGTACTTTTGATATTCAGCAGTTGCTGTCAATGAAATGAGAAGTGGAAATTAAATAGCCAGTGCTATTCAGTTAAAGAGATTTAATTTCCTAATCCTCTGAAGAAGGATATAAGCAGGCAACTTTACTCATATTAGCAACACTTGGACTGAACCTGTAAAAGTGGATCCTTCATAATTAATTCTGTCCTTAAGTGTTTAATGGCAAAATGCAAGGGAAAAAATTGAACACCAAAAGGAATTTAAGCTTTAAAATGCTGTGACAATTAAAACTCTACATTGCCTCCCTGAATCGTACAGTCATAGAATATCCTGTGTTGGAAGGAACCCACAAAGATCATAGAGTCCAATGCTTCCTTCCAATAATTCTACCAGGAATTTTTCCTGTTAAATACAGTATTTTTTTTTCAGAACTGACTTGTAAATCCGGGCTATAATGAGACCCACTGTGAGATTCACTATTTCCATGAGAAATCACAAAGCTAAGCATGTCTGGACATAGAAGTACCCACAGAAATCTGCAAGGGACACGAACCAAAATCTGCTCCACAGAGGCACACATCCAGCTCATATTAAAGAACTGTGTGCTGCTGCCAAGGGGCAGCAATTCCTGATGAGGTAAATAAACCCATCTGTAGTGTCCTGGGTCCCAGCTCAATGGCAGCACATGTGTTTGACTACGCAGGGACAGAATTTGGCCTTTCACTACCATCACATGCAAAATGACTTTAGAATGATAAATGTGTTGATGGCAAATCCAGACGGAGGGGGTGACTTGTGTTTAATTTTCCCAGTATAACTCAGCAAACTTCTATCCACGAGGCTCCACATGACTTTTTTCATTAAGCTGTACAGCATGTACCAAGTCCCCTGTCTTTAAGGTGACATTTCAAACCCCTCGTGGAGGAGGGACAGTTGTCAGGGCTGTGATTAAAATAGATCCTTGTTTGTTGGCGTGACTTTTACTCGGCTCCCAGGAGCTGTGGCAGTGAGCCCTGCCACCTCTCCCGAAATGAAATATGGCACAGATGGAGGCACATATAACATCCTGCTGGATGCCCTCTTCCAACCTGCCCTTGTTTGCACTCATGCTATTTGGGCTGCTGATCGCCTGCGACCACCTTTCCACCTTTTCATTTCACAGCCTGCAGGCAGGAGTCTCTGAAGGGTTGGCACGGCCCTTCCGCCTGCAGGGGCAAACCTAAAGGCCTGGTACCACCCAAGACCAAGTGCAGTGGTTTTGTGGGAGAGCCAAGAGCAATAATTTGAGGTCCTAAGGGTGCATTTGCTTGTGCTTACGAAATTCAATGTGTTTTGGTGGACTGCAAGGAAGGCACTGGTGTCCCTATAGCACGTCCATTCCTTGTCACAGCCCTGGTGGTGAACTCAGCTATAAATAGCGCTGAGCCTCTGAGGCTGAGCCCACTTAAGCAGCTCTAATGCAACACCTGCTAATCACTGGCTCCGGGGCGAGACAGGCATGTGGAGCTGCCCTGCCAGGGTGGGTTCCCAGAGCTAACGCTGGAAGACAAACCATTTTCAAACGTCACTTTTTCAAATGGAATGAAAGAGATGAGGGGGAGCAGCTGTGGCATTTGTCAGATTAGATACAGATTATGAAGATGCTTACATGGTGGCAGAAGCAAGGCAGAGAACATAGGAGTTCTGCAGGGGAAAATGAGACAATAAAATCATTTAATAACTCTCACTATCTTCTTGAAAAAGCTCTATAAGAAAGTCCAGCTATTCGCTGAGTTAGAGCTGGAAAAACAATGTAAATTCCCTAAAAGCAACAATCCAGGATGTGTCCGACACTGTGGAGTGCATTGTTCCTGGGCTGTAAACTTAAAAGGCAGACTTCATTGTCACTCTTCTCCACAGATGCCTTTTCACCAAATCTCACTCTGACTTTAGTAGGCTCCTGACAGGGATGTGACATTGCCCAGACCTCATATCAGCTTGCAGTTGTTCAAGCATCTCAAATCTCCTCTTTTTTATCTCGTCATATATCCCTGTTGGGTCAACAGCTTCCTTGGAGAGTAAGCTGTAAAAATACCATCTCCTTTCTAACATTATGTCTTCCACCTGTCATCCATTCCTTCTCTAAATCCTCAAAAGTCAGGACCAGTATTTTTGGCTGAGGTGGCAGCAGACAAGACCCGTGACTCCATCGCACGTCTCCTCTGAAGGTGAGAGCTGACGAGGGCTGGGCCAATGCCAGTGCTGGAAACCAAGGTTGGCTCAGCTCCAGAGGTTGGATCTGCCAGATGGCCATGGATGACCACATCTGCTCATTACCTGGCAGCCCTGCAGAGTGTAAGACCAGGTGAAATAAACACAAATCAGCTTAAATATTGCTTTAGAAATGCATTTGGTGGTTAGGAAGAGTAGGTTTTCTGCTTTTTTCAACCAGGGAAATCCCTGGTTTTTTCGAGTCCAGCTCATTATCAAGTGGGACAACTGCAGAGAAAGCAAAGCTCACTTTTATTAATGTTTTTTTTTTTTTCTGGGAACAACAGCTCCCAGGTTCACTGAGTTTCTCTTATCAAAGGGACTTTGAGAAGTTTAAGATTTTGTCCTCGGTGCCACCAGGCAGTGTGTGTACACTGTGAACAGAGGACCTGCTCCCCAGCTCTGGCTTGTGCCAGAGGGCTGGAAAACTCCCGGGGATTAAATATTAACATTTATTGCGGTGCCTCCACTCTGTTCTAGATCCAATGCAAGCTCTTTCCCCCAGGAATGTGGTGGTTATGGTGAGCTGAGTGACGTGGGAGCTCAGTTATTGTGCACAGTACTGATCGCGAATAAAGCCTTCGGTGGAGTTGAACCCATCCTGCCATTTTGGGTAGGGTGGGTAGCCACGTAAATAACATAACAGCATCTAGTCTACCCTTCCAGCTCTGATTCAACCTTGAGATTGATTTGTACGCTTTTTGTAATTACAGTTCTTTTCTGTCTGCTCTACGACTGCTCGGGAAGAGTTTTATGTGTCTTGGAATGAAACTCTCCAGGGAGAGAGACCCAAACCACTCCTTTTTCCCGAGCGGGCGTGAGCTCCCTTACAACTCTTACAGAGTGCTTCAGTGGAGCACTCCAGTTTTATGTATAGCAAATAAAATCTGGGTTCACCTGTGAAAAGAAGCACCTGTTCTTCTTAAATGAAGCAAATTTAGAGTCAAGTCATAAAAAACAGGAGAAAAACACATAAAAAGGAAGGGCTGGTAAATACTGGATGCAATCATAGTTAAGGCCTTTCTATCTTATGATCTTCTTCGCATTCCTCTGCTCTGATGAAAATTGATGACCACTTCAGGAGCTCCAATGTAGTTACAATTATACAGCTACAAAGAGACGATGTTAACATAGTTACTGAGGGAGAACAAACAGAGCAGGATCATGCAAATTCACCTCCCAAACCCATCATATCTTCCATGGCACAAAAAGGCACAGCTGGGTATGGTGTGGATTAATAATTTGCTTTTTCCTTCCCCCCCTTCATGTAAATGTAATAAATCCTTGAAAAATCTGTGCTCATGTACAAAATCTAACACAAACATATTCACCCCAGGGAGTTTGGAAGGGAAACAATAGTTTGGCCAAACAATTTATCTTTATAATATTGATTCTGTCAAAGCAGCATAAATGGAAGAGAAGCCTTTAAGTCTGAGTACCGAAGTGCAGCCTCCATTTGATATGTTTGAGCCATGTTTTCTGGAACTGTGGTACCCTGGGATCTGCCCCCTTCCCAATTTTCTGGCAGGTCAGCTCATGGCCTCGAATGAACCTGACTAAAGGATGGTGGCCTGAAAAGTATCGCAACCTTTTGCTTTTGTGTACCCAGTGTACCACAGCAGGATATGAGTCAGGAGAAAAGGTGAGGCACGTCCTGATTGCTCCATGTTAGGTGTTCAGGAGCATGATCTGCCTTAGAAAAGCAAGGGTAGAATATCATGTGGGAACAGCATGGATGGCCTGATGCTATTTGCTCCAGCTCGGACTCTTGCCTTTTCTTGCATTTTCTTTTTGCTGCAGGTGGGGGTTTGGCTGGATTTCCAAGCAGGCCACAGCCCCGAGGTTGCTGCAGGACACACCAGGCATTCACATCTCGGAGAAGGAGCCAGCTGGTGGCCACTCGCCTGCAGCACCTCTGCACACCTGGGTGGAACTGGCCATTAGATATGGCTGGCTGGCTGCTGAAACTGTGCCCAAAAATGGAAGAAATGCCTGTCCTCTGCCCCTCCAGACCCTCACCTTGAGCTGTGCTGGACCCTTGCTAGGTCAAGAGGAAGATCCTGCTGCAGAAAGGGTTGAGTGGGAATAAGGACAAGAGCATTCCCCAGCACAGGGAATCCCCATGGACCCCATGTGCTCCTTACTGAACCAAAGAAGCTGGCTCCATGGGGATGAGAGGAACATCCTCTTTTATGGAATTCTGGGAAAGTTTTATAAGCCCTGCCCCAAATCTGTACCCAGGATCATTTCCAAGCACAGGCTCTCCTGATGCCACTGCCTTGGTCTTGCTTTTTAACCTGCACAATTTCCTTCTCAGCCTTCCCTGCAATCTGTGTTGCTGGCCTTTGTCCAGACTTCTCCATGGGAGTGTTGATTGGAGTTGTCTGAGCAAGACTTTGCCCTCTGTCTCTGCTCCCATGCTGTGACTCCAGTGAGGCAAGACACCACAACCCACCCCCCCAGCCACGCTGGCTGCCATCTGCACTCTGCTTCTTTCCCGGTTAATCTCGTTTCCCTTGCCAACGCCAAGGCAAACACGGCGGAGGCACCGCACAACACGGACACTTCCCCTGCCACGTGCTCCTGCAGCTGTGTCCTTGTGGCCTGTGCTGAGGCTTGGTGGCCCAGCTTCCCTCAGAGATGTGCTGGTGTGATGCTGCTGCTGCTCATCTCACGCCTGCCCAAGCAGTGGGCCGGGTCATAAGAGGGACATCATCCACATGGCATCTCCACATTCCGACCTCTTGCCTGTCCTACTTCCACCTCCCACCAGCACCCTCTGTCCTGTCTCATCATCTGCTTTCTCCTTACCACAAGGCTAATTCATCTTCCTCCCCAAGTCCCCTAAATTCTTTCTATTTCTGCCCATATTCCCCTTCTCCCAGATTTGGTATTGTCTGGGATTGTCCCTCAGGCCAGCCTGGCTCTCTTCCTGCGCCTCTCATTTCCACCTAATCAGCTCCTCCTAAGTCGAAGTGACGTCCTCCTGGCCAGGTTGTCTCTGTAAGTGCCACACAATTCTTTTTTGTATCACCTCTCTTTGGGGTTCAGACAGTGTTTTTGTGAGCTTCAGCCCCTGGTTTCTTTGAGTCATCTACTTGTTTTCTCCCATCTCTTGAAATCCGTACCGTCAATTGCTGTTTCCGACCAGCTTCCTCCACTCTGCTTTCAAAAGGTTTGTTAACCATTGCTAGAGTCAAAAACATACCTTCTGTAGAGACAAAAACAAGGGAATTAATAAGTTCACACACACGAGATTATTCTCAACACATCCTAAAATGGCGGGGAAAAGAACAGACCTTTTATCTAGAGTAAAATGAAGATGATGGATGCAAAGACATGATGCAAAAAGAAAAGGAAGGGTGCTACAACCAAAAATGAGGGATGTCATTACAGGTAACTTGTTTGGACAGTACAATGTTATCTACTGGAGAGTAAAAAAGTATCTTAAGATAAAGCTCATGAACTAACCAGGGGAAGATAAAAACTTGTCATGATGAAAAATACCAGGTGCTATCAATAGCATATAATGGACTGAAAAAGACGTGAAAAGCAGCATTGATTTTGTGCCTGGCCCCACTTTTATCAAAGTCCATAACCAAACCGAGTCAAAATCAGTAACAAAAGTGACTGGGAAACCACAGGGCATCTTTGATCTGGTTGCATCGCTGTGACTTTGATTTTCAGTTTGAGGTCACTCAAACTGCATTTCTTAACTTTTTTGAGTCCAACATTCTTAAAAAAAATATTTCCAGGAATCCCTTTGTGCCATGACACCCCAGTATTTGCCTTGTCAGTGAAATAAAAAAAGACAAACAACCCAAGATAAACATTGGGTAATCATTTATTACTTCTCTTACCGCTCTCTTTTTGTTTAGTTGTTTGCCTGAGGATATGCGTGATTTCGCTTTTTCTACTCACTTCCCTGACCTTTCGCTCCTGCTTCCCAGCAGTGCTGCCAGAATCCCAGGCAGAGAAGCACCACGTAGGGGCCACGTGAGTCACGCACCAGATTATTTGCTCAGGTATCACTCCCTTTGCCAAGAGACATTTTACCCCTGGGTAGGTGAGGGCTTTGTCACCTGCTCAGGGAACACACCAGGAACCAGGTGACTCATGACATGAAGGAAGTGTTTGCAGTAAGAGTCGGGAATGTGGCAGCCTTTCTCTCACAGATGAAGTGTTTGGGGATTTTATGACTGGTACTTTTCTTAGTAAGGTAAACTTTGCAGGCAATATTTCTGACAATTTTTTCCCCCTGTAGAATTCGAGTAATTTTTCCACGATTACCTGTGTTGATGAAGGTGTCAAGGAAGCACATCACTGGGGTGCTTCAAAAAGGACAAGTGTCAGCTCCCAGAGGTTTGACGCTGTCACTGGTAGCTTGTAGCCTGGAATTTGGAAGAGGAGCTGCAGTAACCCCTCGCTGATGCAGGACAGCAGTTAACTTATGTGCACCCTTCAGCTCCCTGTATTCCCCGTCAGCAATTTCCATGCCAAGAGCCAAGATAAGCCCATTTATCCTGCGGCCAAGGCCATTACCCAGGTTACAGGGCCAGGGTGAAAGACCACGGACTTTGAGCGGAACTTACTCGGAGCCCTGTCTCGATGCAGGCAGCTTGTAGGTTTGGAGAGACGTGCCAGCAGGTAGTTTTTTGTCTGTTTGACAGACTTCCCTTGTGTTGACTTCTCTAGCCTGGAAGGGGAAACAACCAGTGCTGAAGAGCACCACTATCAGCCCAACCCTGTGTTATATTTTAGTAAAACAGCCTCATTCCATTAATAGCAGGAAGGGTGGCAGGCCTGATGGTCAAGTGTAAATGTAGAAGCTCTGAGACACCTTCTTTTCCCCCCCCACTCACCAAAAGAGAAATTAAATTTCTGGGGTTTTATTCCATCATCTGTGCACCAAAACAAAGCATGTCATTTCTGTGCTTGGGTGAAAAGTAAAAGAAAGGAAAAGGCTAGTTTCACATCATGGTGGTGCTTTTGGTTTTGTCTACCAAATAGCTTAGAGCTTCACGAAGGGCTCTTTTTACTGCAGTCCTCTCTGCCCAAAAGGATTTGAGCTGCTCAGAAAAAGGCACAAATTCTCCATATTTTGGGGCACAAAGGGAACTCTTGCTAATCTCACTTGTAGAAATAACCATACAGCAGCAAGAACTGGTACCCTCAACACCCATTGGCAGTTATCTCCATGAGGAGTTAATTAGCCTTAACTAGCCCTAATTAGCCCTTTTGTTCTCTGGATTAAAAAAACAGGAACTAGGATGGACACTTTGTGTACCAAAAGGATCACTTTTGGGGAAGTTACTGTTTGGCCAAGAAGCATCATTTCTCTAGATCACTTCTGTGCCTCTGCCTGGCAGACACACTGAGAACAGCAGAGCAGTGGGACTGGAGAAGGACAAGGAAAATGGAACTTCTTTCCTCTACACCTACATTGCACTTACTCCAGCTAGTGGTCCTAGGGAGACTGGGAAAGATTGGATCTTTTTCTCCCCAAATGGAAGGGGAGCACTGATTCTAGCACAAGCCAAAACCAGACATTCACCACNAAAAAAAATTAAAAAGAGGAAAAGTAAAAAAAGTCAGAACTCCATGCTCAGCACTGCAGAGCTGTGTCTTCTCTTGTGGCTTCCCTCCAAGTGCTCCCCAAGGCCAAGCAGCTGCCCTGTGGGGACACCTCGTGGCTCAAGTGGCACCTTTGTTTTGCCTTCACGGATGACTTCTTCACTGCACCACGATCTGTGCTAAGTATTTTAGCTGCCAATGTGACTGCTGGGAAAAGAGACATGAAGTCAAATTCGGAGGTAGGAACTACAGGGAACAAGCCTAGACCCACTCTTCTAACAATTTTTTTAGCACCTTGTGAAATTATAAGCGGCTCAGTTTGAACTGCTCACCCTTTCAGATACCCTTAACCAGCAGTGCTTGGCAATTGTTTTCTCCTGATGGCCAGTGCAGGTGAGTCTATGAACACCAGTCCAGCCTCACAGGGGGCAGGGGATGGAGGCACCGGGGAGGTGCTAGCAGGGATTCACTCATGGGGATTTGGTTTGTGACAGCTGAGATCAAACACTTCACCAGATTTCACTGTTACCAGCCTGGGCACTAACACGAAACCTAATTTACCCCATGTCTGGTTTCACAGTGATGCAGCCAGACAGGAGTATAGCACACAAGTTTGTATTAATTATTTCTCTGTTTGTGCAACTTGCAGATGAATGGCCTGGCACTTGCCAAGAAAAGCCAACCTCATCTCTTGTGGCTTTTCAGAGAGAAATGGGAATGGCTCCTACCTGCTCCAGGTATTTCCATTCAGCAGTATCAACAAGCAGTAAAGCCACAGAGGTGGCCTCTGGCTCATTTCCTTGATCTCTTCTCAGGAAGGCAGAGCTGGTTCTCAGGAGGGGCAGATATTATCATGCACTGCTCTGCACCAGCACCACCACCAGACCACACCAAAGAGAAGTGACTAAACAGTGTTTGGGTTTCTTGCAATGGTAATTCATGAGGAGGATTTATGCTTTTGTCTTGAAAGCCCACAAAAGTAGCACAGTCATCCTCACCAGGATTTAGCTTCTCTGGTGAAGAAAAGTGAATGGGTCAGGATTACTTGACTTGTGGCTTGCTTGCTGATGAAGAGATGGCTGAACTCTCCTGCTCTGCTTGCCTCTCAGGCCAGTGTCACCTGGTGCCATGGCCATCCCACCTTCTTCAAAGCACTTGCAAGGAAACTCTGACCATGCCCTGAACGGCATCATCCAGCCAGGGCTGTCTACTCCTTTTGCAAATGTCGGCTACAAGAAGCTGAGGGGCAAAGACAGGTTATCTGGCACCTGTGAGCCAGGATGCCTTCTGCAGAGCCAACAGCAGAACTTGTTTCCTGAATTCATAACTCGATTTCAAGTGTTATTTCTGCTGGGGAATGGAAGAGAGGGGCACTGACAGGGGTAGTGCAAAGTGCATCCAACAGTTAATTCTCCTTGTCATGGAGAAGCCACCTTTCATGTAGACATTTCAATGGCATGGAGACGTGTCCACACTGGTGGGAATATGGGTATTTTGCCAGAATTCCCTCTCCTGTCCAGGAGTTTCCTGGGCCTCCAGCCCCTTGCAGAATAGGATTTGTTTGCTTTCTCATGGACAAGTATATATTTTCCAGGCTCACAGGTTGAAGGGAAAGAAGTTTTCCCACTGTGACTTCCTCTCTACTAGCTCCATCTGGAGGCTTCAAGAAAACTTGCATTGTAAAATTATTTTTATTTGTATTTATTTATTTTCTATTTAGGATTTAAGGTGGTCTTGACATTGATGATTATGGTTAGCAGACCTGAAAAAAGAAAGCATCTGTGCAATTGGGTTTTTGGTAATAAATTCATTAAACATTCTGTAAAACCAAAACAATGGGCTTATTTCTGGCTAAGTTGAAGACTGCATCTCTATCTGTTACTGTCTCTATTTACCTGCAGTTACAGTGTTTTATTTTAAGCAGCTGACTGCTCAGCCTCTGTTCTAACTCAGTAGGATTTATCATGCTGCTATGCAAAGCTGCCACTTAAAGAGCTGTTGGAATTTTTTTTTTTAAGGTATTTGAGCTTAAAATATCTGTTCTTTAAGCTGCAAATAGTTACATTTATGTAACTTCCTCTTTTATTACTACTGAGATATAGCTATCCTCTAGGATTTGCTATTTGGAATTCAAAACATATCTATAAATGTAAAAACGACCCCAAACCACAGGAAGGGTGGGGGGCAAGGAGGGGGAAGGAAGGAAAAAAAAATTCTAGTAAGCTCATCCAGGATATCTTTGCTCTGTTTTGTAAATCCAGTGCTCTGAAAGCACTTGCCAGAGAAGTTCTGCCTTCCCTTGAGGAAAGTGAGATTCAAACCTATTGATTTGATATGATGCCTTATAACTCAGCCCAGGGGCGAAGCTCTGTGGTGAGCATCAATATAATGTTAATTCACATTCATCTGTTAGATCTGGAGTTTCCAGCTTCACCTGAGTTACTGTAAGAAATAACAGGAGTAGCTGTACTGGGAAAAGAATGATGATGCAAGACAAACTTGGAATCAGTTTTTTGTTCATTTGGGGAAAAGCTTTATTTCTTCTCCCTCTCAAACGAATTCTTACTGGAAACGGAAACCTGTCAAGAAAGCACAAAGAGATCAGATTGCAGCCTGCCTTGTGCAGCTTTCAGGAGCACGAAAAGGGAATTTGGGATGCAGAGATCTGGTGCTCCATGACAAGCCATGCCAGTCAGGCTGAACACCCTCCAGCCTTCCCTGGGAGCCTTTCTGCGGAAACACAGACTCAGTCAGGAGCCCTAATGTTCTCAGCTGGACCATCTAGAAACCTTCCAGAAGTGGATCTGACAATTTCAGCCCTAATTTCCCCCAGGATTTGTTTCTCAAAGAATGCCTGTATGTACTCAGGAGCTGCTGCTTGAAATCCTAACTTTTGTTCTCTTGGGGAAGTAATCAGCAAGCAAAGAATGGATGTGAAATCCCTTCCTGCACAGAAAGAGTCTGTATGTCCTGAAAATACCTCATCAGTAACTGCAGAGTAGCTTCCAATACAAAGAATATCCACCACGTGGTAGTTTGTAAGTAGCAGGAGGGTAAAGCATTTGGACAATGAGCAGATGAGAGAATTCCTGTTGAACTGGTTCATGGGAGCGTGGAGGGAACAGAAACACTGCTTAGAAGTCAGCATGAGGAGTTAAATGTCAGTGCAACTGTTAACTTGAATTCAGTGTACCCATGAGAGAGAGACAGATACTCAGTTTAACTATGCAATTGTTCTGGTATTTTGTTAGAAGCATTAGTTTACAAGAAGTGAGTTGTCTCCAGCAGAAGGCTGCTTTAAAACAGACATCAAAAAACCCTGAAGAGCCAGATCTTCCAGATTTTCTTTTTTAAAGCTTCTTCCCTACACTGTGATGCTACAGTAGGTATGGCACAAAGCACACTGCACACCAGCAGCATTTATCATCCCTTATCAATGTTTATCAGGCATAGATGTGCACTTTTTCCTTTCCTTTGCCTTTTTATACCAAGTAACAAGTGTGCACTGGAGCTGTCTCCTGTAACATTCACTGCAAAACACCTTAATTTAAAAATAAGCTGTAGCATGGTAATTACTGCAATGAATTCCTTTGATCCCTGAGCTCATGTTGAAATGAGATTTTACTGACTTTGCATGGAACACCAGAAGGCAGTCAATACATTGGCAGCTTTCCTTCTCTCCCTAATTTCTGCAGAAGTGCCCAAACTATCATAAGACAGGTGTATGAAATTTTCTCCTGATAACTAAACTCTAACAGGCTCAGAGGAATGAAAAAAACAGTGAAAAAATACAACTGTATATACTTTCTATCTGTTCCTAAGACTGCAGAAATGCATAAATTCTTGCAACAGCTGCTTCATAAGCATTCACAGCATTCACTCACTGTGCCTTGTCCCAGCTGTTCCATGTTGCAGCACATTCCCATTTTCCAAAATACTTCTTTCCCCTTTCACCTCTATGCATAATAAGTCTCTGCTGCATCATTGTCACTGTACTTAATAGGTACAGTAATATTCTGAGAGCAAACTTATTTTTTTATTGATAAGTTTACTAATGTTTGCTGATTAATTTTATTCTGGCTGGTAAATACTCAAAGAAACCATTCAATTTGGTTATAATTCAGTTTAACCTTTCATTTTCTGGTCAAATAAGCTCTGTTTTTCAAACCCTTATTTAACGAAAACACACGAAAAAAGAAAAATGAGATGACTCCAGATATGACAGACCAATATTTACTTAAGTACAAGGCAGAAACTTCTATTAGAACAGGACAGACAACAACTTAGGCAAAGGGGAATGCTAGTCATCAATAAAGTTGTTAATCATTAAAACTAGTTTCCCTCAGTTTCTTAAAATAGGCTTTCAGGGGTTTTTTTATCTTGTACTATCAAACTGTATTAGTTACATAACTAAAACATGCAAATAAAGTGCAACAGACTACTCTTAGCCATCATCTGATTGAGCAACTTTTAATATTTCTATTGACAAACATTGTAAGCATAACCAGAGTGAACTGTGTGTACTTGAAATCTGTCCAGTGATAGACTTGAGTCACTGAACTATTGGTTCAAGGAGAATTACTGGCATTCTAATTTCATTTTTCAGTTGAGACACAGGATGCTGAAGTGATCACGGACTAGGACGTGTTCCAGTAGTGCCAAATTCTACTCAAAACTCAGATTGTGCGTTAGTAGCTGAGGCTGAGGCAAACAATTATCCTGTACCATACACAAAAAGCAACTAGTATTGAACAGACAAAAAGTTTGGTCAACGAACTAGTTTTACTTTAATAATATTTTGCTAATTACTCAAGAGGCACCACAGTACCAGTAAGCATATGAACTTTAAAATGCACAATGGCCACAGACAGTTGACTTGGATACAGTAGTAGTGTTTGGTAGCAGACCTACAGACGGCTTTTCGATTCTTCCACTCTTACATGATTTTGTATTTCCTCCTGACCTAGTCATGCACTGGAGAGGAATTCCACAGCAGTCTCCTTCTCTTCAGCTAATTCCTTAGCAGTAAGATCCATCTTCTCACGAGAAAAATCATTAATAGGAAGACCCTCAACAAACTTCCAGGTCTTGTCCTGATTGAAAACAAGCAAATAAAAAGCCCTCCATGTAAGAATAGGCTTCATTCAGTCTGCATTAAAGAAACTTTGCAGCATAAGAACAAAGCTTATGGCCTTAAAAGCCACATCAAGCAACAGTTAATTTTATTTCACATAAAGAATGCAGCCAGCACCAGCTAGTCATGTCGGATTCCACTTGTCTACCTGCACTTAGCTGGCAATCAAGTTAACTTATTTGGTTAATAAGTGTCCTCCCTGTGACAGACTGCTAAACCCCCATATCCCAGCAACTGCAGTCCCACGCTGCTTTTAACGAGCTCACATGACAGTTTAATAGGTTTTGCAGAAGATATATGGATTTAAATACAGCCCAGGTACCTTGATCACAACAGGGAATGAATATAGCAAGTCTTCAGGAACACCGTAAGAATTGCCATCAGAAATGACTCCCATCGAAACAAACTCCCCCTGAAACCAGGAAAGTAAGAGATAAATACATTTTTCACTGCTAGAAACAAGCAAAAGTTTGATAATTTTCTATATCTTTTATCTCCTACGACACATTTTACTCCAGAAAAGGACAGATTCTTTCCTCTGAACACACATATACCTGAGGTCAACGACATGGGCACGCAATCAAAGCATTAGGCAAACAAGCAATTACTCAAGAGCCACATCTTACCGCTGGAGTGCCAAACCAGATGTCCCTCACATGATCACAGATAGCTTTGGCAGCTGACATAGCACTGGACAGCTTCCTGGCCTTAATAACAGCTGCTCCACGTTGCTGAACAGTCTGCAATTAAAAAAAAAACAAACCCATAACTAAATTGTAAAGCAAAATCATGGCTTGGTCTACATGCAGTTAGTAAATGCCATCAAGAATGACCGTTGTATGTAATTAAATAATTTTATCAGTGAAGATACAGTTCTTTCACCAAACAAACATGGCATACAATCCAGAAATACAATCTAAAAGAGTTTTGCCTACACAAGAATGTAACAGAATGTTTCAGAGGCTCATTCCTTAGCTTTACAGCTAGCTGACTTCTCTCATGCCAACCAGATGTCTCAAGCTTTTCCCACCAAGTGACTTCGTGCACATCAACAGTAACAGATGTCTCGAGCAACACACTGTCAATTAAGGTCTTCAGCTGAATACCAATGTAAAACACTTGCTGGTCTCAATCCTACAATACTTAATGCATACAATTAATTTATTCCTGCAGAGAGTTAAACCCACCTCCCCATACTCAAGTTTATATTTAGAAATGGTCTGTTTTTATGAATTGCAGTTCTCAGAACCAGAGCAGTTTCGTAAACTGTAGGTATTTTTAATTTTAATAGTTTTGTCAGTTTTATTAATCTAGGGCTTTACTAACCCATTTCCCTTTACATTCCACTTAGGTGCCTGTGCTTTTGATCAATTAATACCATTATTTTGTTTTAGCAACCTACATTATTATTTATTACTATCCTACATTAGATAAGCAAATGGCTCATCCTACATGTACAAAAAGTCACTGCAGTGAAATGGCAATGGTGTAAAACAAGTTCCACCTTAGCAGTGATCAAAACTCTTTGCTGAACAATTTCAGCATTCCAATTGGATTCTTCCAGCAGAATTTACATAGGCTTTCCTGCCTTGAGTTTTTCAAGTGCAAGCATCTGATAGCAACAAGGTATCTGAAGATGCCTTATTCTATTGAGAGAGAAGACCTGCTTCACCAAGTCAGTGAGTTACACAGTTTCAGATGAGGTTAGGAGAAATTACAAGCATAGAATGACCATTAAAAAAAAAAGAGAGGTATCTTACCAGGATAAAGTCTCCCTTCAGCCAGCTGTCATCTTTTATAGCTTCATAGACTCCAACTTCCTTTCCTTTCACATTTACCTTTGCATGGTTGACATCTGGATATTGAGTGGAGGAGTGGTTGCCCCAGATGATGACATTCTTCACATCATTAGCAGTCACACCAAGTTTCAGAGCAATCTAATTGGAAATTCAAGACGTCCATTGCATTAACTTTGGCTTCTCAACTCACAGGCTTCTTTGAAAGCATTGCTCTGTTTGTATTTAGCAGAGATAACAGAATAGACCCTCTTTACCTGAGATTTGGCTCTGTTGTGATCCAAACGAGTTAAGCAGCTGAAGTTTTCCTTTGGTATGGATGGGGCTGACTTTGATGCAATCAGGCAGTTGGTATTTGCTGGATTCCCAACAACCACAACCTAAAAATGAAAAAAGGAAAGATGGGGCAGGAATTCTGCAAAACAACTCCCTCCGGTGAAATACATTGCTTGGCCTTCAAAGAAGCTATCTAAAAGTTAAGTTTTCTAATATCTTGGTTGTCTTCAACAAGATTGTTTTCTGTGTGTGTCGTTCATAGTCACCCAGTCTTCTATAAATGCACAGAAAAATATTTTCCAGGTAGGTATTTTTTTTAACTTGACATCCAATGTGAAAGGGAATAAGACTTCTAGGGAGATCTGTATACTGACTACAGCCTGGCTTCAAACCTCATGCTACCAGATAGAGGGAAAGAAAGGTAAGTGCACACTTGTCACCAATCCCTTTTAAACACTTTCTGGATTGGCTGCCACTGCTTTATATAATTGTTTTATAATTAAGAAAGCCAGAACAGTTACTTATCTTGATGTTCATAGGCAGTCAGAAGTAAAATACTGCCTCAACTTAGATCAATTTATTACTATGCAAAACTGATTTTTATTCATCCTTCATTTGTGCCTCAAATTACTTATGTCAAGCTCCATATACTCTCAATCACACAAGCTGATCTGCAACCTTCCTTTGTATTTTCCCTTTTGAAAGTGAGTTTAGTAAATTTTCCACTACTCCACAATAGCTATATTGACAGTTTTTATTCCAAGTGGGTTAAGAAGCAAACAAGTCTTCAGAAGCAGTGGGAAGTTCATCAGCAGAGGAAGTAGACATTAAAAAGTCAGTTACAAAGCACAGTTGGAGTCTGGGTCTGAGATTAGGAGCTGTAGGAGAGCAGCCACATGATCCCATTAACTGTTCTGAAGGAATCTGAGAGAGAACAATTAAAATCTTCCAATGCTCCAAAGAATGAAATGCAAACAACTTAAATAAAGCTGATTTTTTGTGCAACTGTAATTCCATATTGATACTGAAGTTACAGGTCATTATGTTAAAGGACACAAATAGATATGAAGTAGGCAGCTGCATGTAGATAATTAAGTTCTCCCAGAGAAGAGAGATAACAAGCAAAAGACTGCTTTATTTTTTAAATACAGTTTTATGGGGTTGTTTTTTGAATTGGTGGTAACCAGTTCAGAGTATGTGTGGAATACAGCAATACAATGTAAGACTCTCCTTTTCCACCAAACAAATTAATGACTAAATCATACACCTATTTAACATTCTGTTTCTTGTCTAGCCTTGACTGTGGTCTATTTTCCAGGGCATAAGGGAAGGAATGCCTACACTGAACAGGCTCCTTCTTGTGCAATATTCTTCTACAATATATCCAGATTTCTACATAACAGAGAGTTAATGTTTTAAAATCAATTCCTATATTCACCTTGACAGTCTTTTTGGCATATTTGTCCAAGGCTGCACCCTGAGACTTGAAAATTTTCACATTTGCTTTGAGTAAATCCTTCCTCTCCATGCCCTCTCTCCTTGGCATGGAGCCAACCAGAATTGCTATGTCAAGGTCTTTGAATGCAACTTCCTCCTTGTCTGTTGGAATGACCTCTGAAAAAAAGAAAGGGGGAAAAGAATTCAGCAAGATAAATACTCATGGCATAGTGCTAACAGGAATAATCTTTTGTGCATAAACAGTATATAATCTAATCTGACAATACCACCATCTTCCCCTTCCAAAAATACAAGTATAGTCATTTGGCCCTACCTCCACAGATTAAATACTTGCCATTAAATGATTTTTATATATAAATATTTATCTAAAGTGGAAAAAGCAGGAGAAATCTATGTAAAAAAATATACATTTCACATGCCTCTATCTAAAAATATATATATAAGTACATATGATTTTCGTCACTTTCACAATAAAATTTCAGTGGCAAGTCCCAACCAACACAAGTGAAGTTTTCCTTCCCCTTTAACAATTCAAAGCAAAGAAGGTTTAATTTGTACAAGAGCTGGTACCTACATGCTTTTTTTTGTCATGTATTATAGTAATTACACTAACACCTAGTTGTTCCCTTTCTTCTGCTTGTTTAAAGTATCAGAACTCAACTTGTTTACAGGACCTGAGGAGTGGTATTTTATTTTGTATCTTTATACAGAAGATATTTTAAAGACTAAATTAGTGGGATTTGTTTTTTATTTAGCAATAACTAATATATATGCAATAGAGCAATAATATATTATATATATTTAACGGCCGGGCCAGAATACAATGCATATATGCACAAGTATCTGACAATTTGTTGCCCAGGCTGAAATCCCAGAATTAGATAATATAAACTCAGGTATCTGCATTGTCAATTCTGTTCACAAAACCTATTTGATGTCATTTTTCCCAGCTTACAGGCTAAGTTAAATTGATTGTCTTCCACAAAATACAAAACCAAGGAAGGTCATCTAACATTTTCTTCTGCTTAACTTCCTGCCAGCTACACGCACTCATAAATGCTATGTTGTACTACGGCATCTTGTAGGTATAAGAAAAAATTCTTTAGGCCACCTCTGAGCAGCGGCAGAGCACAGTCCTGCAGCTCCATCACCACACCTTCCAATACCGTCATCATAGGAGTAATGTCCAGCAGCACAAGAATAAGAGGCTGGAAAGAAAGAAAAGGTTTAGTGCAAGCTGGGCACAATCTCTTTTGAAAATGAATTTGTCTTGTATTCTGCTGTTACCTTGTGAAAGATTTAAAACCTATTTGCAGAAAAGAAACAACTTCAGCACAACCAACAACTGAAAGCTTGAGTAACAGAACAGGACTCCCATTTCCCCCCCCTTAAAGAAATTACTCTCATAGTGGTAAACCATTCCGAGTGTCTACGAGGAAACCAGTCTCAGGCACTGCAGTTCTGACATTCTCTCATTTATTCCTGTGCAATTCAGTGTGAGGGTTACCTGGTCTTTGCCGAAGACATCGCCCTTGGCAATGCTGTAGAGCAGCGAGTAAGCGATCTGCCCAGCAGCTCCAGTCACCAGCACTCTGACAGGTTCACCCTGCAAGGAAATGACACAGCCTTAACCACAGCTCCACACCACAACCTCACCCACAGCTCCACACCACAACCTCACCCACAGCTCCACACCACAACCTCACACCACTTAAATGTTAAAAATGAAGTTACTACAGCAATAACGTTATGATTATTTAACCTGGATGAAAGCATGTGCCTAAAGGCGGATCAGCCCCAGCTCCTGGGGCTGCTGGAACCACCAGCAATTTCACTGCTTGCTTTTAGAGAAACAGACCACACTTGCAAAAAACATCCTTAAGAATTGCTCCTGGAAAACTTGTAAAATGCCAGGAATAACAAAGTATTTGAAAAACTTTGCATTCCCTTTAACAACACTGCCTTGGTAACGTAAGACAATACAACATACACCCACTTCTTAGATTACCCACTCGTATTTGAAATTTACTACAGAAGTTTTACGAGCTGTGACACTTGACTGGTTTTCAGATTTTTTCAATTTTGAGGGCTGTTCCCGTTACGCATTTTTGAGTGCTTATTTGCAACCAAAGACTTACTGAATGCCAGAAACCAAAGAATCTAGTGGACTTAAAACTACTGCCTCACTAAACTGTTAGGCAGCAATTTAACTAATCCACAGACAAAAGCTACATTATGAACAAATACAGACACTACTAACCGTAATATAACTGTCTATTGTCAAACTGACCCAAAACTCCAAAAGACTGGGAGAAGACTGCCAACATGTTACTATATTGCAGGTAAGAGGGGGAAAATGGCTTGCCCTGTAGTAAAACCCCATTTTGTTAAGCAGAACTTGGGAGAAATCCAGAAATTATGCAATACTGAAAATTTAAGGCTGAGACAGTTTGGGTGTTTCAGCCTGGAGTAGAGAAGGTTCTGGGGAGACCTTAGGGTGACTTTTCAATACCCAAAGGGGACTTATAAAAAAGATTATGACAAACTTTTTATGACAATGAAATGACAAGGGGCAACAGTTTAAAACTAAAAGAGGACAGATTCAGATAAGAAAGAAATACTTTACGCTAAGGGTGGTAAAACATTGGCACGGACTGTCCAGGTAAGTGGTGGTTGCCCCAACCATGGAAATATTCAAGGCCCAGCTGGACAGGGCTCTGAACAACCTGGTCTAGTTGAAGATGCCCCTGCTCACTGCAGGGGGGTAGACCAATGACCTTCAAAAGTTTGGTCAAACCCAAAGAATTCTATAATTCTATGAAAATGAAACACGTGCCAAAGGACATGCATAACCCAGTATTTTGTAAGCTTGTTATTTGTATTTCCCTTTTTCTCTAGAGGCAGTAGGGCTGGGGCAGACTGTGCTAGGACAGGAACAAGCAGACTGACCAGCCTGCTGGAATGGCAAGCCCACTTTTTCAAATAATTAAAAGATGATCATCTGAGATACAGACAAAACACCAGGTATAATGTGAAATGTGAAATAAATCACTTAATTGTATTGTGGGCTACATTATGAAAAAGTGTAGGCTGCAGAGCAAAGACAGGCCTTCCACTCAGTGCTGGTGATCTTGTAGATGGAATACTGAGCTCAGTTTTGGCAACCTGAGTTCGTGTCCTGTAAGAGGAGGTTGGGGTGCTGGACATAGTCTGGAAAGGCAGAGGATAAGGGGCTCTAACAGCAGCCCACTACACCTCCACAGAGTGTTACAAAAATAACACTCCCAAACACCTCTCAGCAGGGGCAGAGGCCAACACTGGGTGCAACAGCTAAAAATTAAGAGAAAAACTCTTTATTATGTGGTACTGCTGCAGCAGAACAGGGTACCCAGAGAGTCTGTATAACCTTCACCCCTGGCAGTTTCCAAGGTCCAAACCAAAACACCTATGACATGATCTGTCAGTGGCAAAAGTCACGCCATCAGGCTGGACTGGACAACCTCCAGACCTGAAGTAAGAAAAGAGGGCAGACTGTACGACCTCTACAGATCCTTTCCAACCAACATTCCCGTCACTGATATTTATAGGAAAACTATGTGGGGCTTTGAGGGTATTCTCTGTGCAGAAGAGACCAGCCAAGCACAGCTGCATCATGCTAGGGTTAGGTAACTAAAAAATGAGGCCACCTACCCCATTTCACCACATACTAGGTAAAATCAGAGCATAAATGAAGTTAAACTACTGAACTTGCAGATTTAGACCAGGCCTTCATTATGAGAATGATTCTTTAAATATCTGGTTACATGACTACCCATTACACGGTGTTGAATTGCATTATTTTCTTTTGAACTTGTCCTACTATGAGTCACACCCCTCTAACTTTATCGGAATTCCATCAAGAGGGGGAAGGAGAGTAGACAATCAAATTGCTGGTTTAAATCTCAAAACCAGTTTTGGTTCTCTATTCTTGAGTAGGGAAATGTACTGTTAACATTGGAATGATGATGGCCAGCACGGACTAAGATGTGCCTCAAGTTTTAAAGCCAACGTTTCAGCACGTTTCTAAGAAGAATCTACATTTTATTTATATAAATGGAACAATGAACACTCTTTTAAGGCAGGTAACCACACTAGTTAGTAAAATAAGCACTGGAAAGTTACAGTGCTGCAAAACCTTGGCCTGGCAAAATCCCCATCAGCAGCACATAAAAAGTGATCCCCTGCTAAGCTACTCCAGAACTCACACAGGTAGCAATAGAACATGTCTTCTTTACATTATATGGTATCTGAAATCAATTGTGAATTGATTTCTTAATTTCCAATGAGTGGAACAAAGATTTTAAGGCTCTTCTCCTAAAGTAGTGTCACAAAAGGGGGAAAGTCAATGAGATTTTTTTTTCCACTCTATGCCCTTTATATGCTAATCTGATTTAAACATAAAAAATGCCTGTCGATCCACTGGCATGATGATGAGTATTTAGCATAACAACAAGAGAGGGAAGAAGTGGAAAATAAAAAGTTTAGAGATAGGACTATTCATTATTTTTTTACTGAGACAAACTTAGCATTTAGCCTGGAAAAAAAAAAACCTCAAACCTTCAGTCATGACTCAGTTCCATCTTCTCAACATAATTATGTTTGCTTATTACCATCCTTCCTGTTGTCCCCCCATTTGGGGCTGGAGGAGGAAAAAAAAACATAAGCTAAAATAAAACAAGAAGTACTGCCTATTTGTTTTTCCTCTTCAAACCTCCAGTACACTGGATTCAGCACATTCTCCAGACCCCTATAGCCCTGCACCAATTGTGAGCATTTAGCATCAAAGAAACTTTCATGCTCTCTCTTAAATCCAGAAGCTGGATTAACAAACCAAATACGCTGTACTTCTTACAAAATGTGGATAACTCTCACCAAAAATCTTACATCTTTTGGTCTCATTGAGTGTCTGAGGCTACTTCTAGAGAAATGAGAAGCTCCTCAATAGAAGCTGTAGGTTCCAGACATCCATGTCCAGGCGCTTTAACCCGTGACTTGGCTCCTGCAAGACTTTCATGCTGTGGTAGCTACAGGGGTGACCTTTACTAACTCTCAGGTATACAGGAACTAGAGGACAAATTTAACAACAACTAACAACTATTTCTGTTTCAAAGCCTTCCCTACTCCACATTCAATAGCCAACATATAATTAAAAAGCTTTAGGAAAATAAGAGTAGCAAAAGCAATGATAAAAAGAATAAAGAAAAAAACCCCAACAACCAAACATTGCATCCCTAGGTACCCTTCTTCATCTAATCCAGCAAATGTAGGATTTATCCTCCTCCTAAACTATCACAGAAAAAAGCAAAGCCTCCAATATCAAAAAAAGAAATTGTGGGCTTAATGCCCTCCCCACACACTTTGGTTTATGAACTCGGTGCCTCAGTAATGTCTGTGATTACAGCTGATATCAGCAGACCTAAAATACAAGTGCCACACCACCTGCAAACAGCACTGCACACTGAAGAACCGATTTAGGAGGTTACAAAGGTAACCCAAAGATAACTCACAACTACACAGGCGACAGACTTTGTATCGCTAATTACAGTTATGAAAGACCTCTATAAACATTACTGCTGATAAACTTGTCTATAAAATACCATAAACTTAACATTATTCCTGAATATTACAGCCAACTAAGCTATTCCACCTTGTTTTACAAGAATGATTTAATCATTAAAATAAACTTTTATCTTTTCCAAAGTTTAGAGCCTGACTAAGAAACTTTTTCCCTTTGCTCTCCCTTCTTTAAAGCAGAGATGTGGTGACAATAAACGTGTTCAGAAATGTAGTAGAAAGTATCAGCAAGGCAGCTGTGCACCTGAGGAACACTACCAGCACTGCAGTTCAGAGACCAAAGGAATTCCAAAGGCATTCCTTCCTTAAGAAATGACCTTGACACAGGTGCCCTAAAAACATTTTCTATTTCATTGAGCTAATGGCTGTTACATTGCCAGACAGAATATTTTTATTTCAGAAATGTAAAGCCTCTGCCCAACACCAGAGCCATAATTTGAACAGCAAAGGCAAGACAAAAACAGTAACATTCTGAAAAGTCTGGAGATCAAAGTAAGTTATAACCAACAGTTCTCTGTGAGATCAGCACATCCATGTCAGCCAGTGTTTCAAAAGCTCAAATACAAACTAAAACTTGCTGTCATGTTGCCACTCCTGTAATTCAAGTTTTAAATAGTGGAAAAGTAGGATAAAATAGATTTTGGTATTTTTTAGGTTAGAGCTGAAATAAGCGACGTTTAAGAGCATGCAAGCAACCTTTCTACAGCAAAATACTAAAAGTGAAGGCTTGAATAACACGGTATAGACTCTAAAATAACACAGGAAGGCGGGTTTGTGTATCTATGCACACATGCTGCAGAAAAGCAAAGCACTGCAGTTCACCTGTGTAACCTCAGCGCAGAACTAGAAGGACTCCCTGACAATCAGGAAAGTCTGAACAAACAGCTGGATTTCCGACAGCAAGCAGGGATGAACCAATAAAGACATTTCACAAGCACTTTCTCTTGAGCTAACACAGAACCTCACCAAGACCTTTCACGCCTCATGAACGAGGGCGCTGGCAGCCCCCATCTCCCGACGGCAATCTCGCCTACCGGGAAAAGGCACGATTACCCCTCCGGAATGCCAGCCCCAGGACAGGGAGGTTCGCTCCGTTCCGATGGGGCCACATCCCGCCCTCCCCCGCAAGGCCTTGGGGAAAGGCAGAGCCGCCGCCAGGCCGGCACCGACCCCACGTCCCCTCCTGGAAGGTCACCCTGACGCGGCCTCCGCGGGGCTGTGGCGAGCCCTGCGGCGCCGCCAGGCCCAGCTCCTCTGGGTGCCACGACCACCTCCAGGTCACCCCTGCCCCCCACTCAGCGGGTTCTCCCGTGAGCAGCGCGGTCAAGCGGGGAGGGCCACGCCACTTCAGGGTCACGCCTGCCGGAAGCCCCTGCCCCAAGCCGAAGGAACCGGAGGGGCACGGTACCGCCGCGGGCCCGGGGCGCGGTACCGACCATGTCTGCGGCACCAGCTGATCCGACTGCTCGAGGTCACCTCTGCGGCGCAACTGCGGTCGTGCCAGCGCTGCGCTGAGGTGCCGTGGGGGGGAGGGGCGCGCCGGCCGCGCGCGGTCGCCTGGGGGCTGTAGTCGTAGATGCCGCCGGCCTGTATAGCTCGGCTGCCGAAGAGAACTACAACTCCCAGCGTGCCTCGGGGACAGCGAGCCACGCCCCCCCGCACCTCCTATCCCCATTCATTGAGGAGCAGCGCGGCGCCGGAGGCATTAGGCCGTTAGGGGGCGACGCGCAGCTCCCTTCACTGCGCTTGCGCACAGTGTATGGGGCGGGCGGCCGGGGGCTGCGGCGGCGCGGGCTTCTCGGACCGAGCATGTGCACTCGGCGGGGAGGAGGCGGGGACAGCAGGTGGTGTTGGCGCATGCGCAGGGGGCGGCGCGCGCGGTTGCTGCGGTGACGCGCGGAACAGGACCGGTGCCGGCGGCGCCGCTCCCGCGCCCGCCCCGCGTCCTCGGAGCGCTCGGTGGGTGCGAGTGCGCGGCCGGGCCCGTCCCGTCCCGTCCCGTCCCGGCGGGGCGTCCCGTCCCGTCCCGTCCCGGCGGGGCATCGCGGAGCCGCCTGCTCCCGGAGCTGCGAGCCCGGGCGGGTAGAGCGTTCCCCTCGGGTTCCCGCGCGTTTCCTTCCTGCCCGGCCTCCTCTGGGGAGCTGCGGGTGCGTCCCCGGCGCTCTAGCGCGTTGCTCTGGGGTGCTTCACACTTCACGAAATCCTGCCATCTTATTGCTTGATCCTTTCCGTTTTATTTTCAGGGAAAGCTGAGAGCTTACCTGTGCTATTCCGCTGGTAGAACTGCGTGGCTAAACTAGCAATCTTTTGTACAAAAATAAAGCTGCTCGTTTTACTTGTATTTTGAATTGTTGAGTGAAGTAAATTCCTTCGGTCTGGCTTAAAGGGAGACTGGTATTGGCCTAAATACATCAGCAAAATACAGCTTCGTAAACGGTGTTGTTAGGGTGGTAGAGGGTCTTGGATAGCACAGTTGATTTTTCTTTTCCCTCAGATCCTGACAGGATTGCCTGTTAGTTAAGTCTTCAGTGAAGTCTCACTCGTACCGGTATTTTTCTGCGGGACTAATTTTAAATTTTACTCTAGTCCTTCTAGTAGATTGTTTTCAAAAATAATACTATCTAAGCAGCGCGTATACTTAGGCAATGTCTTCTTCAGTCCTGCGACAGAAATGGGAAGTTACTCCTTTAGGGCAGTGGGTGTAAAATGTAAATACTGATGCTTGTCATGCAAAGTGTTCACATTTTAGTGAGTCTTGTTGCCAGTCGTGCTCATGCCACAGCTCAATGTCCCATGGCTTGAAAGAGTCCTTGAGCATTTGACAGCTTCTGCAGTACGGGAAAATGCAGTGTCAGAATGGAGGCGGTACAGCCATGCTTGGTTTATTTAAAATGTCGAGCTGTACTGATTTATATCAGTTAATAACCATACATTTTTAATATGAATGAAGGCAGTACCCAAGTTCCCTCTGGGGATGAGTTTGAAAGCCAAATAGCTGCAAGCAAAGCTGAGGGCTGGCTTGCTGTGAAGTGTAGGGAGGCTCGGTAAGTAGGAGGGAGCTTGTTTAACGCAGAGTTTTCCAGAGTGTCCTAAGATGCTGTACCCTGGTGACTCTTTAACCTTTTCTGCACCCGAACGTTGTACAGACTTAATTAACACTATTTAAGATTGTTTAAGATCTAAATATACACAAAACCTGGTGTGGGCCCATATAAGGTAATTTCCACTGACCAGAATTGGTTCAGTTTAAATTGATTTCTTACCAATTTTCAGATAAATCAATGTTAGCAGGCTGTAAACTGATTTGTCTGTCTCAGCATAGGAGATTGTACTGATTTAGTGGATTTCAGTTAAGAGCTTAACTTGAAACTTTCAAACTGTCTTCTGTAGGTAAGGCTCTCTTCTCGTTCTTGGTCCTTTTTTGCCCAGGCTTGTGCTCCTTGAATTATTTGCTGTTGGAGATAGCAACAAATCTTGTTGCTTTGTGTTGAAAGTGATTTGTTTTGATTACACAAAGCCATGTGTAAATGCTTTTGTTTGTCAGGAGTGTGTTTATCAGTTTATTTTCAATCTGTTCCCGGTATAATTAGTCCAAGATGGACTGAATTGTCATCCATGCTGATTTAACTAAAGCTACTGTAAAATGTTGCCTTTTATGAATGTGGCGTGATTTTTCAAATTAGCGAAACTTAACAATTCTAGTATTTCCTTCTCAAATGGCTTAAATTTTGCTTCTACTTGTTAAGCTTTAATGTTTTCCAAGCAAAATTTAAATGTAATTTTTAAAATATTCTTTAATGCTTCCCAATGTTTTATTAGTATGAGTCTTTAGTGTAGCACTTTAAGAAAAAAAGCTGCAAAAATGGAAACATTACATGCAAATGAAGTAATGGAAATTTAATGTGAATGTGAATTGGCCTTTTGGATAACTCTTCAAATATACTTTGCAATTTTTGCACTCAAAAGATATTGAATTATGTGGAAATCGGTAATTAAACAACACACTGAAGTATTAAGATGCTTTAATCTCCATTTTCTGGGGATTAAGTGTTATTTTTCAAGGCAACTAGTAGTTTTGAAGGGTAGTCTGCCAGAATTATTCTTAATTTTTTTAATATTTTAAAATGAATTATTCTCTGTTAACAGCTGGCTGTATTCTTTAACTGTATTTTGGATGGGATTTTCTTTTACTTCATTGCCATCTATAGAAACTGATGAATATTTTTAGGTAAGTTTTTACACCTAATTTTCAATAATTTATGAAGTTTTCTTTTTATCATATTCTCTATGTATAATACAGGTTTTTTGTGTTATGCATTTACTTACCATTGTTTTTACCAAGTCATGTCTCTTGTAGCTAAGTCTGTGTGATATAATTAACATTTAAAATACATAAGACTATATAAGAAAAATTAACTTTATAACAGCCAGATTCAATCCTAGAAATATTAGAATTGAAATATTTTTGGAATTCTCTTCTAGTCCAAGGGAATAACAGTAAGAGATTTTTCAGAAATAAAACATTACAAAAAAAAAAAAGAAAACCTGAAATAGAATTAAGAGGATCAAAAGCTATTTTATAAAGTAGGTGAGAAATCTATAATAGAGTTTTAAAAAGATAATGATATGAGCAAGATCAATTAAAATCATAGTTTAGAAAATTAATACAGGGTTGGAGGTTTTTTTGCACCTAGTGCTACTGTCCAAAACATGATTTTTCACTGTTTGTTTTTAAACTTCAGTCATGTAATACTGCATGAGCATTAAATGCCATGAAGAAACTGATCTATAAATTCTGCTTAAAATCCTGATTTTCTTTTTGCTGTGGTGAAAACTTTCTTTCTAAAGGAGAAATTTTGCTTTCTGTGGAACTGATTTAATTTTTTCCTATGGCACATTTTTAATTCTTAATAGTTCAGTTGTTTTTTTTTTAAATTAAAGTTGGGTAATTTATCATTAATTGATTTCTACAGCCTTCAGCATGTTTTTAATAGGTAGCTAGGATGCAATAACACATTCTGTACTCATATGCCTGCTTCCTACGAAGAGACACAAACGATGTATAGCTTGCTTGTAATATGCATTAGTGATCTTTATGAACTATTCATGAGTCAAATTTTAATAAAAGTTATGAACAGAATGTTCTTTTTTATTTCTCTTTTTTAAAGTAGGTTGATAGTACAAGCAGGTATTGTAGATTTGGCAGGTACACTGTGAGAGTTCAGGCCTCCTCTGCTGTGGGTGCATGGTCGGAGCTGAGGTGGGTGGTCTGGTGCCCAGAGGCCTCTGGTGCCTGGGGGCAGCTCAAAAGTTCGGGGCTCCATCACTGACCAGAGCAGGTGGTGGCACAGTGGCTTCATAATGCCACCTCCAGATCTGAGGGACCCTGGAAGACCTGTCATCGTCCACCACCTGAGCTCCATGTTTGGAGGGTTTTCTTCTCAGAGTTGTTACACAGTCCAGGATGTAGAGAATCCCTGTTTAAAAACAAAGCCAAACTAAACCAACCCACAAAACAAAGAACTGCAATGGGCACACACATGCACACACGACACAGAGGCTTTGGCATATTGGCTGTAAATTCAGCAGAGTTGATCTCTGAATTATTGCAAGGAGAGCAGAAGAGTTGTGTTCCTGGTACATGGGAAGTAACATTACTGGATTGTTCTACTTTAACAGGAATCTGTCTGTCTCTTGGTTGAACGGAGACTTTGTGACAGCAATGTGTGGGTTTTTTACTCAGTAGTGTCACTGTGTGGAGGAGAAGAGGCAGGTTGGTATTCTGAAGAAGAGATGACCCGTGTAACAATTCAAGTTCTGCCAAATGAAACCTTGTACTCATAAAGTTAATTCATTGCAACATTACAAAAACCCCAACCTGAACACTGCCACCCCTTCCCTCCACTAGATGTAAACATTAAGCTGGTGTCCTTGTGAGTTTTTTTAGATGAGGTAAGCATTTAGTCAAGTGGGGAAACAGCTTCTACTGAAAATAAATGTTTGCCTTTTGTCTTATTTGACTTTCTTTAGCATTTGTTCGTTGTAACCTGGTAATCAAGTAATACATTTTGATACAAGAAGTTAGCAACCATAATGACCTTCTGTTTTCTAGACTCCGTGCAGGTGGGTGAATCCATCTACTTCCTTTATCCATCATCCTTTCCATCTCAGAATGACTGATGAATGCTCTTCCATGCCAAATCTCTTGCATAATTACAGGAATTTTTCTCATTGGGCTTATTTTTATGAATTATGGTCACATAGTTTGCTTAACATGTTTCGGCTTGTTTTACAACATCCATTTGAATTTGTTTCTGTATTTTCACAGAACTAAGTTGTTAAAATTGCGATTATATTGACTAGATTTTTCTCCTTTTTTCCCCCCGCAATTACTGAACAGAGTTTCAAAGAAAATATCCCTAGGAATACCTGGGGAAGGAGAATGATGTCTTACAGTGTTGATTTTTTGAAGTTACTAGTATAAAATAAAATTCAGAGAAGGAAAATACTCATAAATTTTTATCTTAATGGCATTATTCATTATGTGAAACGTAACTTTCAAACGTGAATTTATCAGTAATAAGTGTAAGAGGCAACTAAATGCTTTCTTTCCTGTATGGGGGTATTTCTGCTATTTCACAGATTCCTTTTGGTATCTGGCCTGCTTTTGGAAACCTTACCCAAACTGATTTTTAGGCCACATCAGGGTCTGTGGATGGCATTAGTACCAATAGTACTGACCATATTCAGTGCCTTTACTGATACTTGAGTAGAGAATGAATAAATACAATTTCTTCTTTCTGCTTTCATAAGCACAAGTACTCTCTGCACATGCTTGTATTCATTCAGTTACACATTGTAGGGCTAAACTACCCCATCTCTGAATAAAAGTGTGATTCCAGCTTGGTGGACTCTATTGGCCATACCAGTGCTACATGACTTGGAGTTTCCTGCTGCTCAAAACCAGGCATGCATATATTCTTTTATTGTTTTTTTATTCAGAGTGTTGAAAAGGGTTGTGTTGGAACCCATGAGAATGGTTCAAAGGCTCATGCTCTAAGAAAAACAATGTTTGAAACTTTTGAGCCTGTCATAAAGTCAGCTGTCAGGCTGGGATGGTGTTGAGGAATTAGTTAATTTGAACTCATGGCAGCCCTACTGTCTGAAGCAGCATTCCAAGCCATTCTGAGGGGGATTAGGAGGCTTCCTGGAAGAGCGAGCTAAGGAGTGGGTCTGCATGTGGCCAGTATGAATGAGAAGGGAACCATGGCCATAGGAAAAATTGGGGAAGTGACCACTTATATCGTGACACAAATGATGGAAAGGTAAGCAACTGCATTTTTGGATGAAGGAGGCTTCTCTATGAAGTAATCAAGCAACAGGAATCATGATTATAGTTAGTGTTTTTCTAGTTTCTTTTTAGAATGATACAACTATGCCTTTGTGCTCAATTTGCCATCTACCCTTACCAGTATAGAGTAGCCACGGTAAAGCATTAACACAGGTATGGTGAAAAAATTGGATCTTAATTGGATAAAAGCCTCTTGAATGTTTTAAGTCCTGTTGGAAGGGTGTTACTCTTGCCTATATAATAGAATATATACTTTTGGAAGATCATGTTTCATTTGTTTCATGACCAGTAATCCTGTTTATTTACAAGAATGAGCCAGGTACTGTTTTTCAAGTTGCTTGCTGTCTGACTTGGGAGAATGTGAAGTATTGCTCTGAAATGGCCTTTTCCTTTTATAGTTGCCTGACATATAGGGTCTGGCCTCAGTGTGTATTAGGTAAGGGAGCTAGAAATACACCACAGTTAAATTATGGGTTTGTATCTCCAGGTGGTGCATGAATTCATGGTTGAAGACTGAAGAAATTAATTTTGCTAAAGCAGGAAACAACAGGACATTAAGCTACTATGCCAGCTTTAGATGTATACTTCAAAAATTTTTTGCTGCTCAGCATTATTCAGTAATCTTTAACTCAAATTGCAGGAAATATTTGAAATTCCATTCTAACAATATCCAACAGAGAATATTAAAGAAGCATTAAATTTCGAATGCCTGAGGGAAAATGTTCTCTTGCAACACCGTGGGCATTTGGATCTCACTAGTATATGCAGTATTATGGTCTAGTATTATGCTTTACTTGGTCTAAAATGAAAGCCCAATTTTAATTCTATCTCCAAAAACTTGGCATACTGCAGTGAAAAATAATTTATTTGAATGTTGTTTTTTAATACATTGCAACTAACTTTAAAGCTTCCTCATATAATACTCCCACTATGGCTTTTTGTAATCTGACCCTTTCATTAAGACTTCAAATATATTCCCAAAGACTTATCTCAGTGCTCTCTTTGCTAATTTACAAGTTATAAGATTCCAAACTTATCAAAGAAGTTTTTCTCATTCTGTGCAATTTTTCTCTTAGTAAGACAAAACTTTAGAGTATATTTGTAAATATATGAAACACAAAAACGGAGGAACTATTACACTCTTAAGAAATAGGTAATATGCAAACTCAAAATGGGGTTTAATAATATATGCACACAATTCTGGGCTGGTTGATTTCGCAAACCTGTTAGTAAACTTAAGTCCAGAAAGTGCTAATTAAACCTTTGGGGTTTTATAACCTATATATGCTGTATTTGATAGCAAAACTATTTTGGAAGGGAATCAGTTAACAAGATTTGGGGTAAAGAATAAAAGTGTATCTAAAAGGTTTATAAAATCACTAGCTTGAACATATTTCTTACTGTCTAAGTATCTCAGTATTTGGCAGAGCAAAGTGCTGTGTTTCTGTTGGAAAAATAAGGTCTGCGGTCATTAGAAAAATAGTAGGGCCCTTCTCCACCTACTGCTGGCTTTTTTCCCTGTTTGCACTTGACTGTCATAGACGGAGTCATGTCCAGGAGAATGCCAATATTGTGGTATTTCATACCTTCTTAGAGTTTCACAAGAGGCAGGTTTTTAACAGCAATGGGTCAGTTGCCTGTGAAATTGGACCACTGTGACTTGCCTGACCAACTAGATTGGGGGGGAATGTGATTTAAGGACTTGAAACCTGCGGAGAGAATTCAGAAGAGCAGCATAGTGCAGATGGTTTGTTTGTACAGCTTAGCTGTGGGGGACATAAATTAGTGAAGTTTCATAAACAATACCTTTAGTTTAACTGCAGTGCTAGGCTCTGTCCTTGCCAAATGAATGTCACTGATTTCTGTAATGAAAGCTGGGACTCCACTGCAGTGCTGGTGGACACCAGCTTTCCTGCTGAGGGCCACTGGTGGGCTCTGAGTTGCCACATCCCTTTTCATGGGAGCTGAGGCCTACTGAAGATTGATAAGGTGTCATTTTGTCCATTGTAGTTAGTCCCAAGTCGTTGTACCCAAACTTCTGAGCAAGTAGAGTGAGACACTATCTTGTACTGTGTAAAATCAGAGAGATAATTATCTATTTAAATGTGTCTCTGAGAAGGCAGGAGTATGCACTGCAATGTAATAACACCATCTGGTTATATAAGTTTTAGACAAAAATGACGAAACTTTTAAAAAATGAACCTGTGAAAAATAGCCTGCATTTCTGGAGGATTCTTAGGGGGTTTTGTAAATGTTGAGCCTGTCATGCTTGAGAAATGGAAGGCTTGTAAAATGCATTAGAAATAGATGTTGAAAAAAGAGGTCTGTATGGACTTCAAAATCAGTCTTATTACATGGCATTATTTCCAATTGCATTGTCCAGTTTTTAAAATTATATTTCTTTCTTAATGTTTATATTGACTGTTCTTTAAATAGTACTGTAAAGAAAAGCAGGTACAAATGTAAAGCTTAATGTGCAAAGCTATTTCCACTCTTTCTTACCTGAGCTATGTAATTAAGTAGATACTTCCTAATCCGTTGTTTTGCCAATTTCTGTTCCAATAACTTGACCAGATGCAGTGAATTGCAATGAGTCGCCTGTTGAATGTATCACAGAATCATAGAATGGTTTGGACTGGAAGGTACCTCTGAAGTCCATCTAGTCCAAAACACTGTGGGCAGGGACACCTTCCACTAGAGCAGGTTGTTCCAAAGCACCATCCAACCTGGCATTGGACTCTGCCAGGGTTGGGGCATCCGAGCTTCTCTGGGCAACTTATGCCAGTGTCTCTCATCCCTCTCATAGTAAGGAATTTCTTCCTTATATCTAATCCAAATTTACTCTCTTTCAAATATGAACCATTGCCCTTGGTCTTGTCACTACAGACCTTCATGTAAAAAGTCCCTCTCCCCCTTTCCGATAAGCCACCCTTCAAGTATTAAAATAAGGTCTCTCCAGAGCCTTCTCTCCCAGAGAAAACCCAACTCGCTCAGCCTTTTTAAAAAGGAGAGCTGTTGTGCAGCTTTCCTCCAATCCTTTTTTGAGGCTCTTCTCTAGACTTGTCTCTAACAGGTCCATATCTTTTTTTGGTGGGAGCCTCAGAGCTGGATACAGCACTCCAGGTGGAGTCTCATCAGAGCAGAGTAGAGGAGGAGAATCTCCCCCTCTACCTGCTGGCCATCTTTCTTTTTATGCAGTCCAAGATGCAGTTGGCTTTTTTTTAGGTATTGTAAGACTTCCTTTGTAAATGTAATGCATATGTTTAAATTGAAACGAAATTGTTAATGATGTAATGTCAGTGAATGAGGTGCAGTTATGACGCAATTTATATGAAAGCTCAGAATGTTCCTGGAACACTGCTGGCAAAGTCCCCTACCTCTTAAGAATGCTGTTACCTTAGTTACTCTTCAACTGGCCGCAGAGGTCTCTTCCTGTGGAATTCGGGCTAAGAGTGGTACTAGAAAATTTGTAACATAGTGCTATTCTTGTGTTAAAATACAAAATCAGGACAGCTATGAAACAGTGGCTTTGGTGGCAGCTTCTTTTGAATAAATACTCAGGTAGTAAGCTGACCTTACTCTCTGGGACCATTTCAGAATAACTTGATCAACTGACATTTCATCAAAGAGCAAATTAAATGTTTAAGTTCAATAGCTGGAATAGCTTTGGCATCTGTCAGTCATGATATTTGACTTTATCAACTTTTTTCCCTTGCTAAGAGGTTTTTTGATTTGTTTTCTGGGTAGAATTTTTTTATATGTGGTATTGGGAAACCCTTTAAGTACCTTTTTCTGTCTCTCTCCTTTGTAATATATCAGGTTGTATCCCTATTTAATAAATTACTTAATAAATTAATTTACCTTCTATCATACTTGTTTTCTGAATCTGATTACCAAAACTGCAACGCATTCAGTTCCAGTGTGTGGCTGAACTCCAGTGCAATGACACGCAATGTGCAGGTGTTTGAATATTCCTTAAAAAGCAGCCTGTAAAATATGCCACCCGTAATGCCAGTGAATAAATGCCATCTTCAGCATGAGTGTTCTTTTAAAATGTGCACCTTGCTGAGGTTATTAGTCACTCTGAATTCAAGGACATGCGAGTACAGACTTTGCATAAAGCTCCAGGAGTGGCATACCTGTGAAGTGCTGCTGCTTGATTTTCAGAAGATGGCATGCTGAGAATTTTAAAACTCCCTCATCGTGGATGAACTGCAGCAAATGTCATTTTGTAATTGAGGCCATGTAAGTTAGTTATTCTACATGTATTTCTAAAAATGAAGTTTCAAAAATCTCTTTGCTGGGATCAAAGAAATGTTATCATTGTGAAAGGGAATACTACAGTATTTGCTGAATAGGGCAAGGAAACAGAAGAATGAAAATTCTGCATCTTTTCTCACATATATATATAATTGTCATCTGTTTCAATGGTTAGTGTGAAGATTATGCTGTTGGCCTTCTGTTTAAAAGTAGAGAAACAATGATAATGGTGAAAATATTGCTGCTTCCCTTAACATGAATGTGGGTGAAAAGGAAGCATCACACAGAATTGTAGCAGCAGCTGTGACTTTAATATGAGCAAACCCAGCTCAGACAAAGATTTTGGGAAAAGAAATCCACAGATAAAAGTGAGTTGGACCCTAATATTGTATCGGTCCTTAAAAGACTTATGTAAAATAAGGGCTTGTGTAAAATACAGAAATTACTTAACTCTGCTTCCCCCAGCTGCAGCCGTTTAGTGATTTTGTTTTGCTCTGTCACTTGTGTGGATAAGTTAATTTAATTATATATTTTACGTTTGTGAAAATGGAAAGAGCCAAAAGTTGCAGCTAACTAGAAAGGTCAGTCACAGTTCTCCTTTGAGAGAAGATACCTCCACATTGCTCAGAATTCATGCACTTTTAAACAATGTCCATAATAAGTGAGAGGTCCTGGATGAAGTTGTGGTGGGGTGACCCTGGCTGACATCAGATGCCCACCAATGCTGCTCTCATTCCCCTGCTCAGGGGGACAGGAGAGAGAAAATACAACAAAAGGCTCGTGGATCAAGATAAGAACAGGGAGAGATCACTCACTGGTTACTGTCATGAGCAAAACAGACTCGACTCAGGGAAATCAGTTTTATTTATTACCAATCACTCAGAGCAGGGTAATGAGGAAACAACTATGTTATACCTGAGGCAATACCATCATCACCAATGGGCTCAGCCTTGTCCAGCAGTGGATCCCTCTTGGACCCATCTGGCATTGGCTCTGCCAGACATGGGGAAAGCTTCCTTCCCTGGAACCATCTGCTGCCAAAACCTTGCCACTCAAAGGCAAAACAGAAGTGTTAAAAACAAAACAAAACAAAACAAAAAAAAAAAAAAAAAAAAAAAAAAAAACACCAAAAAAAAAAAAAAAACAAAAAAAAAAAAAAAAACCACAAAAAAAAAAAAAACCCAAAAAAAGAGAAAAGAAAAATGGGAAATATGATCTTTGTGCTGGGAATTGTACTCCACAATTTGTAAATGGTAAAAATTTCTTTGAAATACATGGGATTATAGAATTGCAAAAGCTGATCCATCATATGGTCACAAAAATAATGGTAATGGGTAACTGCCATGATTTTTTATAATTTTTTTTTCTCTTTCTTCTAATTTTTTTTGAAACTCTGTGAAAGCAGATTATTTGCCAGTGATTGACTGATGATGGAAAGGCATCCTTGCCTGTCTATCTGCAAAATAATTGTCAAGTAATAGACTGTGTGCTCAGTACCGTTGTTTCCATTACATTGCCGTTTACCTGTGCTGTAGATTGGAGCCACGTGAGAAATAGGTTGGTAGAAAGAGGGGATCAAACTGTGAACAGATCAATAATTAAAAGATCTAAACACAACAGTTGAGATTTTTGAAGTTGTCTGATTCCTTACTGTTTCAGTTTTTAAATTTTATTATATGCCAAAGTAGTCAAGCTTTTGTGAAATCTCAGATTTTTGAGGAAAGGCATAGAGAGAACATGCACCATTTCAATGTCTGTTCATAATTTGGGGCTGCCAAACCATTGCTGTTCATGCTGACATCCTGTCTTTTCAGACAATTAAGTAATATATATTGAGGTAATTAAAGACAATTGTTTGTAATAGCAGAAAATTATTATAATCATTTTGTTTTCCAGATAACAATGCAAATTTATAATTTCTGTGACCACATCCAGAGTTTTACTACCAGAATTGAGAGGGAAACCATAAATAGTTGTTATTCCATTATGCTAAATGTCGGGGCTATGAATTTAACTTATGTTTTATTTAAAAATCCACAAGGTTTCATCCTTATGTTAAATGGATCCACAGCAGCTGAGCCTAAGCCCATTCTTGGTTTTCAAAAACTTTTTCATATCTTGTCACATCCATTGGTAACAAACCATATGCACAGCTTGAATGGGAATGAACACTTTTTGAAGATTTTAAAAGAAGACTTTAATGGTGAGGTGAAGGAAAAGCAAGCTTCAAAATGCTTCCACTCTGCAGTGATTTCATCAGGGAACTCCAAGTCTATTGGCAAATTTGGTCACTCGTATGCTATTTCCTCATGTTCATGTGACATTTACAAGATTCCTATAATGATATTTTCCCCTCCAAAACTGGGAAGGCCTTTGCTGGCAGAGCAAAACTAAAACTATAAAAAGTATTTTAGAAACAAAACAAGACACATCTTTCTTTCAACAACATAGCCTGAGTGTGATGCAGCCAAGAGGTGCATTTAATTTTCAGTAACCTGGGAAGTTGTAACAAAATGTGCAACTTGGGCTACACCAGAGAGTTTTTATTCAATTAGACTTCCTTTTTCTTTGTTAATTATTGTAGCTAAAAAGCTTCATCAGGGTGTAAAGAGCAGTCATTCATACGGAGGACATTTGTATCTATGTTTGTTGATCTTTGATGATTTTATCAGTTTAGAGATCATACAGACATAGCGAAGCTGTATATGCTGTGTTGAGAATTAATGCAGATTATTCTGTTACTGTCCACACTAATTGTACTATTGCCAGTTTCTTTGTTATGTTATGTTTATTATGTTTTCCCCTGGACTATTGCAGGTTTTGTCAGTGTAAATTTTTGTTATGTGCATAATGCTGCCTGTTTTAAAGACATTTCACTCCTTACTTTAAAAACCTAAAAATTTTAAGTGATGTAAAAATATCTGGGTTTTTAAAAGTATAATTGCAGGGGTTTTATTTAAAGCATTTTAATTGTCTCCAGTTTTGCCTGTTAGCAAAGTCTTTATCCTAAGAAACTAAAAGTGAAAGACAAGCAAATGGTTTGAGATTATATGGATAATTAAGTTAATGGTTGTGAAATAGAACCTGAGGAATCAAAAAATGTGGTACACGAGCATCAGGATGGTTTTCTAAATGCTGAAGGTTTTGATATGCTTGGATAGGACATGCAGCAGAATGACTGAGAGAATCACAGCCTCAGGGGTTTGCTCTCTGTCTTAAGCCAAAGCTGAAAGTACGGCAAGGACAGTCTCCACCTTGGCCCATTGTGTGCAGCCCTCTGATCTCAAAGGGTAGTGCAGGTCATTGGCCTCAGAAAGGATCTGTATTGGAATTGTTAAGCAGACTCAATTCCTGAACTTCTGTCCCTGGTGAGGAAGCTGCTTCTCTGTCCTCATCTTCGAAGTTTCCTGCTGGGCTTTTGATGCTCTTTTTCCAGGGGTTTTGCAGAAGTTGCCATTCTTGGGGCCAAGTGCTTGCGTTTGAGTCTCGGCAATAAGCCACAGGGCAACCAGAGTGGGTGTCACTCAGACACCTCCTCCTTCTTTTGAAGTAATGAAAGTGTAAATAGGCTCCCCTTGCAAAAGGCACCTGGACAAAGTAGATGCTCTGACAAAAGTTGCTTGGTAGAGGAAAACAAAGCCAAGAGCATTGGGAATGTGGTGCATTAACAGCACGATGCACTAGAGGGCCCAGCCTGCATATAACCATTTCCCAAGAAGAAAAATGGGTAGTAGACTAAAGGAACTTCTGAGAAATTACAGTAATATTGGGAGGAGAAAGAGCTGTCTGAAGCCAACAGGGCTCAAAACAGCACTGAATGTGGAGAAAGGTGATAGAGAGACAAATGCATTCAACCTGAAAATGTAATCAGACAAGCATGTTCCCCTGCTGGAGAAGGGATTTAGCAACTTTGAACTCAAAATCATGTGATTTTTCTTCCTCCTCCTGGCTAGATTAAAAAGGGGAGTGATGTTTTTAATATTATATCATGCTTAACAAACCATTGCGTGCTGTGTCAAGTTCATTTTCCCTATCAGCTCTGGCTAAAACCCATTGCTATCTGTAGTCTAGCCTGAAGGTGACAAGAGATTTGAATCATTGTAATTAGGCACTCATCATGCTGCAAAAAGATACAACTATCTTGATGAATCAGTATGAAAAAAAAAGCTGTGGTTTTTTTTTTTTTTTCTTTAACTGCAGTAGGTGCCTGGGAATGTGAGAGCAGAAATGAGCGGCAAGAACTGAGGCAGTTTCCTCAGCATGACAACTATTGTCCTGTTCTCTGTGCAGAAAAGTTGAGTGGTTTTTGCCCCTCCAAGCTGTGTTGACACCTTTAAGTGTTCTTGGACGTCTCTCAGGTTTTACTTGACAAACATTTTCATGTGTGCCACTTCTTTCTGATTCTGAGAAATACACAAAAATTCACTTTCCTCACATAGGCAAGAGCTCTGAAATGAGTTATTGTTTGCCTTTTAGGATTGTAGCTCCAGGGCACACTTTTGCTGTGAAGTATAAGTGATGAAAAAGTGGATCTGCCCAGGTTTGTGGTTGGATGTGGCAGAAATGGGGTATAAGGAACTTTATCCCTCTGGGGAAAGGCATATCCATGCACATCAAAATGTAGGTTTTGTGATGCTCATTACAGCTGCTTTGTGTTAATCAAATTTTGTTCTCATTTTTGCCTGTGTTTTCAAAAAGGTGCAGAAAAAAATCCTGAAATACATATGGCTTTCACCAGGTAGAGGTGCATTACTATTTTCACCTTTTCTTTATGGGAACAATGAGTTACCCTTCATTCTTTTTCTCTCAAGAGAAATCTTATCACTCATCCATGAATCTTTCCTCAGAGCTCGGATAGCATTCCTTTTGGTTATTAAGATGTTATATTGTTCAAAAATAAATCAGGGAATGGCATTTATTACCTAGTAGCATAATTTATGTACAGTCTTGTCATAATCACAAAGTGTCTAAATTCAGGGTTCTATTGCCAATTTATAAGCACTCTAGTTTTCAAAAGTGAAATGTGTCTATGGATTTACGTACTTATTTCAGTAGTGGCAGTTGAAATGGGATAATGTGCTTTGGGACGAGCAGGGAGCAAGCAGTATGTTGCTCACCCTACATGACTACCCTGTAATAGATCTTTCAGAGCTTTGAAGAGTGAGCATTTTTAATGACTATGTTGTATTTTTAATGTCTATGTTGTATCGCTTTATGGATTATTAAAAAAAGTTACACACTTTTGCTAGTCAGTGTTAAAGCTAAACAAATTTGGAATGTACCAAAAGTAGATTTCAAGCTGGAGTTTGTTAAAATTTGTTCTTCTGGAGTGAGCAAATACTAATTCTATAGGTCGTGGAAATTATCTTTGTCTCTGTTGAGATTATGTTTTAAATCACTTAATATACATACTATAGTACAATATACTACTAAAATATTATCTATGTATACACACACATACATATACATACATACTAGAATCAATTTGGTTTTGCAGCCTTAGATATTTAACAAGAAATGTACCTGAGAGTTCTCCTGTCTTCAAATGATGAAGTACACATTTAGCTCAAAGTAGCAGCCCTAATTTTCAGATAGACAACAGATGTACCTATATTCAGAACACTGTTATTTCCCTTCTTGTTTTTTCCTTTTTTTATCACCTGACTTATGTATGTAAAATCTGCTGAGTAAGAACTCAGCATCTTTTTTTTGGTTACCTGAAGGGACAAGTTCACACAGTTTACCTTTCAGTTCCCACATTCATTTTTGGAACTTGTTGGCTGATTTGATACATTTGGTAGGCTAGGTAAAGATCTTAAAAGCTTGAAATGTGAATATGTTTCTTTAAAATGTAAGGAAATGCAAATTGGTGTTCCCTTCCCCAGACTGCTGAAGAAAAGCTGTGGCTTGAGCTCAAGGATTTGTTTCAATCTGGCCTTTGCTTTCAGTCATTAACTATGTAGGTCCTGAGGGCTGAGAAGGCTCCAGAGCAGCCATGGTGTGCTGCTTTATGCTTGCCTGGCCCCAGAGTTGTGTGTGGTGGCAGAGGAGAGGAAGGAAAACGGAACTGAAGGGCTTGGCTACAAAGAAGTTAATGAGCTAAATGTAATGTAGAAGGAATTTGGGAAACTCGAGGGAAAAGTGAGGAATCTATCATGGAGGTTTGGGAGTGTGGGTTTGGGCTTGTACATCAACAATGCGTAGAAAATCAGACAAGTTGCAGTGCCCTTCACTGTTTTGTCTGTCCTTTGGATTACAACTTGTATGTACTGTGGCATAGAAGAACACTGAAAATAAATTTTAAGTAGTGTGTAATTCCTGTTGCCGTTTTGTTTGCAATTTGATCGCTTATTCATCAGGGGCGATGTTTTCTTTGTTTTCTGCTGACAGAAGAATGCTTCCTTGTTCTTACACGTTGATATATGGCTTCATTTGAGGGAGAATGCTGGTGTTGCCTTTAGCACAAATGATGTATGCATTTGCATTTCTGGAACACTTTCAGAGTTTCCCCCTTGCTTTTATCTCCTTTACAGAATGAGCAACTGTTTTCTAGTTTATCTTTTCTGAAGATCAGCAGAGATTGTTGATTACAGGGTGCAATAAATTAACTTGTCGACTTTTGCCACATTTCATGTTTATATTATATATCTGAACAATGTTTAAGATTTATAGAAAACTTTAAAAATTAATCCGAGATGTAAATGCTTGAGAACAAAAGGGTTTTTTTTTTTTAAACTGGATTTTATTTCTAAAAGCCTGCTACATAAAATTGCATGTCTCTATCTAGAACAAGCTTTTTAATTTTAATTGCTAAAAGGGTTTTCAAGTGATTTATTAGACACCTGACTGCAAAACTGAAAGTATATCATCGTAATCCTATTGTCGTCTTTTTTTGCCTAAACCAGAAAACCAGAAAATTTGAAAATACAGGGTTCATTAGAGTTAAAAATACATGTTTTTATCATATTGTGTTCTTCAGTTTGCTTTTAAAAGAATTTGTTTTCTTACTGTATTGTAAAATAGACTTGAAAAACTTCACTGTAGTCACAAAGTGATTCTTCATTATTTTGTAATCCGAAATTACTGAATGGGTGGGAGAAATTTGTAAATTTTACTTTTTCAGTAGAGTTAGATGAATGACTCTCTTACCCACTCGCGGGCAGGATATTTTGCTTTCCAGTTGCAATATAAAAAATCAGTTTAGTTCTCGCCTCTCTATTCCATTTTGGCCTTCTAACCAGAACTAACACTTTGAACGCATCAGTGTTTTGAGCTGGAAATGTTACCCAAACAGCCTTTTTTCCACAAGTGTTTTGGAGTGAATTCTTGAATTCCACAAGAAGAGAACTAGGCTAGCTACTTTTAGCAGAAAAATTTTTGATTTTGCTAAAGAATAAACCACTTCCAGTCAAGTAACCTGTTTCCCCTTTTTGTCGAATGTCTTGGTCTGAGAGCTCAGACAAAAATCCATGGAAATGTCTTTCACGGTTTCAAGGGACCATAAAGTGATTTAAAAAAAAACCCAACAAGCAACAAGCAACAGGCATTTAATTCCTAGTTCCTTTTCTTCCTGTGTCATTTTGTTTCATGTAGAATTTAATTTTTATCCTTTCAGATTTGAATAGATTCCCAAGTAATTTTTCTTCCTGAATTCTGTTAAGCAGTAAAAAACCCTGAATTCTGCCAAAAATCAGACAAGGCCTTTTAACAACTTTTTGAGAGGAAAGGTAAGGATTCTTCACCTGGTCTCTCTCTACCCCACTGCCTTCCCCCAAACAGGACTTTCCTTTTGCCCTTGGGCAGTTTTTTCTCATTCCTTTACCATATAAACTTGATTACATGTCTCTGAATGCAGTTTAAGGGATCCCTGGGCAAGGGGCAAGTTAGACCTGAAAAAGGAAAAGTGTTCTTGCTCCGTAGAAATGAATTTGGAAGTTTACCTATTTTCTCAAGGTAATTTTTGTCTTTTAAAAGCAGCACTTAATTTTTTCTTTTTGTAGTCTTTCATCTCTTCTGGAGTGTTCACTCCTAAATACCTCATAAGTTTCCTTGCCTCTTGAAATTTCAAGAGCTCTGCTAACTGTGTTTTTGTTGTCAGTAGGGTTTCTTTCCCTATGGCTACTTTTGCTTAGAATTTGTCTTGAATTCAGACACATTTTCCAAGAGCTCAGTTATTGTTTTAGTATGGATAAGATTGACAGCCTGAGGTTCTTTACTATAATTATTTCTTGAATTGTCCTATAAGTTGGAGTTTTATGTGTTTTGGCAGGGCGGGGATGTGTGTCAGTACCTCTTCTGCGTGTCATTTGGTTTTGATGTATTAGAAACTATCAAAGACCTGAGTTTATTGTGGTGGTGTTAATGATGCAAACTGAGAATTGAGCCCATCTGGTTTTGGAATTCAAGATTTTTTAATTGCTTAAAGTATTTTTAAGTGTTGGAAAGAAGGAAAAATAGCAATTACCTTGTAATGAACAGTGGGAGCTCTACTGCCTGTTTGCACTGAACGTGAGTTACCACATGCATGGCTCAGGGAGATTGGGAATTACCAGCAAAATCTCAGTGATGGCTGCTATGGAAGAACACAAGTACATGGGAACATTGTAACGCATTTAAGAATTATTTCCTTTTAATCCATAGCAAATGTCACAAGTTTCGTAATTTGAATGGTAAGAACTTCCCTGAAGTGATGGTGGGGTTTTTTTTTTCCTTTTTAAAATGGCATGTGGAAACTCAGGTTGAGCAAAAACCCGGGCCTGGGAGAGAAAATTGCAAAGTCCTTTACAATATAATAGATTTTTACTTTCTATTTTCCAGTATATAAATTCTAAATATTCTTGTCTTGTTAGGACTATCTTGATAACAAATGAGCTGTACAGTTCTTGGGCATATTTTTTTCAATGCTGTTTTCTTGTACCTCTCTTTCTTTATGCAGCCCCTCTGTCACACCTGTGAGAGAATGACCATGATTATTTTAGCAAAGTTTCTGAACTTAGTAAGGGTAGACTCCACTATTTCCAAATTAAGAGCCACCATTTATTATGAGTGCCTCATTTGGAACATCCTCTTCAGGAGATTGCTGATGAAGTCCAATCCTAATTCTTTGTCTTTAATATTACAAGCCACCAATACAGTCTTTGTTCTCCTACTGCAGCCACGTGAGAAGCCTTTCCAAACGGAGCTCTAAGTCTTTTCCAACAAAGTGTATTTTTGGTGGGCTTTCTCCACTTTCTGTCTGCCTTCACATTATTTTCTCCCTCTTCTGTACATGATTAATGAGATAAAGGAAGATTTGAGCCTTATGGAGAGTGAATCAGCTTGACTGGAAGTAAGAAGTGGCATTTGCATTTACAGTGTGTACATGCTGGCTTGGGCCAACATTCTAGAAGTTTCCCATCTCTGCATGTTTGCTGGCATGTGTACTGAATTTGCTTTAAAAAATAGTAATAAAATAAGCATTCCTTATGCAGATCTTTTCACTTCAGTTAACTTTTAGTGATATCTGTATTTTTGCTCTTGTTTTGGTGGCAACAGTGTTAATATCAATGTCATTAATATCAAGGCTACTGAATATTGATTGTGTTGGGATAAATTTTAACGTTATCTTTGTGTTGGGAATAATTTCTGTTTAAATTGCATAGAAGTCAGTCTTTATTGTAACTTGGAGACAGAAAAATTATATTGGGACAGCTTTGAACAGACTTTCTCATGCAGGGCCAGCTATGTCAGTTTGTGATTGGATGAAGTGCCATGGATTTAATGGGACCAATAAGAGGAGTATTGTTATGGAGTATTGTATATTCAATATTGAATTTAAACTTTTATCTCTTTGTTTTCATTGGGCAAAAAATTATTGTAGCAGATTTGGGAATGGGAATTTCACCCCACGATTTTGTTTTATATAAATATAAAAGCATGCAGGTGTTTACAGGCAAGCAAATGGGTATGACTGGGTCCCCATATAAAATGCAGGTTTATGAGAGATATATCAAGAACTGCATAGTATGAACGGGTGCTTTGAGGCTTAAACTGCAACCAAGCAAAAATGTGCAGCCTTCCCCTTTTGTCTATAATAGGGTCGACATTGGGAACCATGATCCCTTTGATCTTTACATAAAACAGATGAAAATGCATAAATTGCTTCTAATCAGAGATGAATTAAAGGAAAATAGCCTCCCGGAGGACAAAGCACCCCAGGCACCCATCAACAGCCTTACCAAATGACAGACCTGGAGGAGACTTCAAAGCTGCAAACACAACTGCCAGTGAAATCCACCAAGAATCAAGATGCCATTAAAAAAAAAAAAAATTTAAAAATCACAGTTTACAAGTGCCCAGAATTCTGTCTTTAAGAAAAAGTGACAGAAACACGGTACATGGACTTGCTTTTTAAGCCACTAAATGTTCTTTTTCTTTTAGGAGACTTGATAAAGGCAAGACTTGCTTGTTTAATTTAGTTAAAAAATGTGTTCAGACATGACAGACATTGGTAATTTTAGTGTCAGGTAGGGTTTATTCCATTTGAGTGGCATATTGTTTAGAAGCTGAAGTATATGTTTTAGTCGAAGCAGATCAGATGTTTATTGTAATTTCTTCCTTGGTTGTCATCTTTATTTGTCCCTGTGAACACAAGTACAGTTAACATTCCTCAAATTGCAGAAGAAGAAGAAAATGTAAATATCAGGTTTGAGTTTGGAGGGGAGGGAAGGAAGATTTGAGGCAATAATTTAATTATGAGCAATTCCTCTCTGTGAAACAATGAATAATTTTATCCCAAGTTAAATCAGAATTCAGGTCCTCTTCTAGCTCAGGTAAATAATTTAAATATTATTTAGATATTAATATCAGTGATGTTAAATATAAGAAGTAGGCTTGAATAAGGAATATTAATTACTGGTTTGTTTCAAGAGAATCATAACCTAAACATAAATTTTTACATTTTTGTTAGCATTCTGTTTATGAGAAGATATCAAAAGGTAACATTTTTAAGGATAGAAATTAATCACAATTTTATGAAGTACTAAAATACCACTTTATCAAAAGACTGATGTAGTTCCTGCAATACAGATATTGTTTTAGGAAGGATTTTGCCTGCTGCCAATTGTATACTTAGCTTATTTGTTGTGTACAGCATAATACCTATATCCAAGCCCACATAAATTTGAGAGTCACTTAGTGGCATAAAAAGAACAAGAGACATTTCCAAATATGTAAGTGACATAGAAATTGTTTCGTGGGCTGAATGATTTGCTGTAGGTGAGATCAGAAAGGTTGCTTAATTCGTTTTGTAAGAACTTCTTTTCAGTTGCTTATGACCTTAATTGCTATAACTCAAGTATGTTATGTCTAGAGCTCTCGGGAAGAAGTAAAAAGGTTTCGTCAGCATGTTTAAGGATGAAGTTAGGAAAAATTGCGGAGGACTTTCTTTCTCTTCACATTTTTTAAGGTTTTTCCCCCTTCTTGAAGACACTGATAGCTGTGTTCCTTGGAGCAGGCATTTGAAATAGGTCTTGAAAAATTGGAGTTTGTCTGTGGCTTGTGAGACCTTCACCAGTTAGCTTTCCAAAGCTTGCATCTCCAGTGAATGCACTTGTCTCACTTTTGGGCCACTGACCTACCAGCACGTGAATGAGTGGAGATTGACTCCTGACACAGCACACATAGCTGGACTTTTCTTCATGAAAACTGATCCTGACTGATCCTATCAATAGCTGGACTGAAATGGCAGAAGGCTGTAAAGCAGAGGAGGAAGTCTGCCTCGTTCTGTCAGGTGGGATGAGAGCTACAAAGAGAAGAAAGTGAAGTCTGAAAATGAAGAAAAGAAAAATGTCTTGAACAGAACTTGATGGCCTGTAACAGTGCAGAGCAAGAGCCTCTTTGATTATGGGCTTTTTCCCAGCATGAAATAAGAGGTCTTTGCTACAGCTTGCACAGAGAACTGTCCCCTTTCCCTTAGTTTTTGCTCTGACACTGTATTTCTGCCTAACAGCAAAACCTCCTCTAATATTGAGTCATACTGCATTGACTGATCAGCATATACAGCCTGAAAACATAGTCAATCATTCTTTCCTTTCCTGAGTACCTGGAAGATTGTTGCAGATAATATGCTTCAGCGCTGCTGTTTGTTTCTCCTATCTTAAACTTTTTATCACTGTGGATCCTTTGAATTAGACAGGGCCTTATGTTGTTGGGACTTCCATCTGTGTCATAACTTGGCAAATAGAAATCTCAGTTCACCGTGAGTGAAAGTGGGTGTAGAACTCAGTAATAATGTTTTCCTTCTATATGATATCAAGTGGCACAGGTACAAATTGCTACCACAAGGCGACACAACAGTTTACCAGGCTTTTTAGTTTTTTAAGAAGGAACCAATTTTCTTAAATCCCCTTTCTGGATGCAAGGGAATTTTTGCTATTTATTTCATGTTTGCTGTGTAAATCTACTTGGAAAGGAAGGATCATGTGTGACCAATCTGCTTTAAGCAATCAGCATGATGGACTTGTCAAACTCTCAGCAATATCTTCGGGCTCCCCTTAAGGTGGCTTGTATGTGTTAATCAGCCAGAGAGTGCCAAACTGGGCTCACAGGGACACGAGGTGCCTCAAGGATCTGATGCACAATCTGGGACTATTTATCTTGGAATGGTTGTTCTAGTTCTTGTGCTGCCTCTGCTTTGGGAACAATTCAGTTGATTATGTAGCAGGTCCACAGGGTACAATTGGCAAATGAAGGAAAACTGAAATTGGTGCAAGTTCACCATTGGCACTGAGCTGTACCTTGCATCAGTGCAGGACTGTGAAACCCAATTTCACAAGTGGCTTAGCCACTCTGCAACAGTGTGAGAACCCCTTTGTCACCAAGGAAAAGAGAATTAAGGGTACAACTGGTATGAGCTATTGCATTTGTCTAGTGATTATCTACACTCAAGAACTGGCACACTGAACTAGAGCAGTTTTATCCTTTAGCCTTTCCCTCAATCTTTCAGTATTTGCATTAAAAAGCAATGTAGGCAAAATGATTTAAGGCCTTGAGTACTGAAATGCTTGGCTGTACAGAGAAGTCCTGTTCACCTTCTAGATACACCCTCCAGCAACAAAGATATTTTTAAGGGAATTTATTTATGGGCTTTCTCCACCTGCATGGAAATCAGGGTTTTTGCAATTGGGATTTTTCTGCTTATAAAACACCCAAACAAAGAGTTCTCAAAAACTTCTAAACTTCTTCAGATCTAATAAGTTTGTTTGTGTTGAACAGGAGTCACGGCTCTGACGTGCATGCAAATGCAATTGCATTTTGCATGCAATCAATGGCCATTCTCTCTGATTATGATAATTTGATCAAGAATATGTATTCAGTTTTTCTGCTGTTCCATATTTACTTTAGGAATTGGATAGTGGTAGTCTAATGTGAAAGGCCTTCATCCTGGCAGGGATGTGTAGTCACTGCCATGGTTCTGGGTTTCATTGTAGAAGCCCAGCCTCTAACAGCTTTTGGTATATCTGCTTGTCAAGATACCATTCTTCTTCTTTTTCTTCATCATCGTCTTTGTCATCATCATCAACTTGGTTAGGAATTTGTCACCTTTATAGCCTTTCAGTCCACAAAGATGGAGTTATTGTGTGGCCTTGTGTTCATTTGTGCCTGAATTTGCCTTTTGATTTTCATCTGACACAGTATTTTCATCTGACACAGTATGCCTCGTTTTTCTAGGCTGTGACCAAGCAGTGCAGTGAATTTAAATTTTCGGGTTTCCTGCGATCCCATTTTATTCAGGAAGGACGAAGATGTTTGTCACAGTCTTCAGTTTGTTCACTCCTTTGCCTTCAGTGACTGAGTGGATGACTATAACCATTGATAACCATGACCACTGATAATCATTGCTCTGTGTCCAGCCTTTTATTCAGGGAGAAAAAAAAGACTGCAAAAAGCTTCTGTTTACCTGCCTATAACTCAGTGCAAAACATTTGGGGCATGCTGAGGTGCTGCTGCTGTCTTGGCCTCCCAGAGGAGCTGGCAGAGGGGAGGTTGTTTCCCCTTCTGACCATATAGAGAACAGAGAACAGGCAGAATAAAAGAGCAAAACATGCAAGGATGGCTCGATCTGTGAGGAATGTATCACTGTGAGATACCTCTCGTTGTTCCAGCCTCTGCTGCTTATAAAAACAAGTTGAATCATCCCAGATTATAGTCTGGCATATTAATGTAAACTGTGACTGGTTTGGGTTACTTTTAATATGCCAGGTTTGTGTTTGTTCAGCAACTCTTAAGCAACGTCTGTGGTGTTGGAGTGCAGGGGGCTGTATGGTGGGGGAAAGGAACGACTACAGATGTCTCAGGGTAAATGATTGGTAGAAATAGACTTGCTTGGTCGCACTGTCCACTGAGCTTTTACTGGGGAGAAACAGGACTGTTCCAGGCATGTTCTGAGGTATCCTTTCCTTGTGGAGCTGTTGTGTACAGCTGACTCCCGCTGAAAAAGCCTTCCCCATATCAGTGGTTCCCATTTTATCTCTCCTGAGAATGCAGTTTTAAGAGGCATCTTTTTGGCAGCCCTGCCAGCTGACACAGCTCTCACTCTGTCCTTGCATCACTAGCATAATTGCACTGGCAAACTGTTTATAGGGTTACCTGGTGAGCTGGTTTTTGGAATGGAACTGGTTTTAGATTGAATATTTTCCTTTGCATGCCTTATGAGCAGTTGTACCAGCATACCTGAAGGAAGATCAGCAGCTTTGCCTTTTTTTTAAAGAGGTCTGTTGTCAGGACCTTCAGGCTCATGGAGCTCCTTTGAAGGTATAATACTAAACAAATTTGGCAAAAGGTGTGCAGAAGTCTGCACAGGAAGGTTCTAGAAAACTGGTGTTTTCATGGTATTGGTGACTCAAGGGGATGTGTGACCATTATATCTGGAGTATCAAATAATGTGCAGTGGAATTCCTTGTAAATATCTGAGGAAATATGTAGGTATTTTTTGACAAAATTTACCTTTATAAATTCTGCCTTTATTTATATTGAGCAAACATGTCTTGAGTATAGCCACTAATTTAAAAGATCCAGCTGATTTTTTGGTTTGTTTTTGGGTTTTGGTTTTGGTTTGGTTTTTTTTCCCTTGGTTGGTTTTGTTTGTTTGTTTGTTTGTTTGGGGGGTTTTTTTGGTTTTTTTTGTTTTTTTGGTTTTTTTTTAAATAAATTACGTGAAAATTAAGAAATAAATAGCAGGTGAAAGAGTAGAGTAGAGAGAAGTATTGTACCTGAAGCAAGAGTTAGGTTTGTGAGGAGGAGCATATGAGATGCAGGAGAACCATTAACCATTTAGATTGGGAAAGGTGGGTTATTCTGAATCCTAGAATCCAGTGCATATTGGATTCGGCCTGGGAATGATAGCATGCTTTTATTGGAAATGAGGAGCCTGAAGAGCATGGTGCGCAGTGCCTTTAGGAGGGGAGTCAAAGGATTAGGTACTGCAAAATCAGCACTGAAAACAGGGAGTCTGGAGCATCCTAAGTATAAATGAAACTTTTGTGGACATCATTTGCTAAAACTGATTTTGTTTACTGAGCAGTTGTGAACAACATGGTTATTTTTCCCAACAAAGGCCAGAGATTTTTCTTTTTTTTTAAGGTCCAGCCTAGGTATAGTAGTGGGTGTGTTTCGAAGATAAAGATTAACCCTGTAAAATGTAAGCAACTGAAGCATTTTTTGCTGCAAAATTAACTCACTTTCCACTTCCAGAAAAGGAAAGTCAGCCTGGTGAGGACTTGTATTTCAGCGCATACAGTTGAAGATTTACAAAGTTAATCACAACTTCAAGTAGAGTTGTAAGATTAGTAAGGTGGTTTGCCACTTCTAAATGGCAAGGTTGCCACCCTACCCATAACAATAGAAGTTTGGGCACTGGATGACACATTTTTCTAATACTATAATGTCTGCCTTTAATATTTTAAGTAAACAGTTTTTCAAGATTTATATTTTTGAATTATCCATTTCTTGGATGATGGTTTAAGATACATGTGTGTGTAGCTCGATTTTCATTTAACCAAGCAGGTAAATCTTGCTTTAGAGACGATTTAATTGACTTTGACCCCAAAATAAGTCATCCATCAGGATCTAAGCCTTTCTTTTATATGAAAAACAACCAGGGACTAAATTAAAAATGTGCTCGCAGAGGTTGTATTGTAGGTAATTTTGTGTCTGAATGACACAAATTTAAACTGGCAGAAAATGAGATGAGTTTCATTTGAAAGAAATAGTTCTATTTTACCATATATTTGTATATTATGAAATAATATATCAAATTTTTAATTAACATATTTGATATGTTTATATAGAAATAAGTTATTTTTCATCTGCTGTGAGTAAAATGCATGAAGTTGAGGTCAGTGTAAGGATTGGAAAGTGATATTTGAAACACAAGGTGGTGCCATTGTGTAAAGTTGTGCTTCTGTGGAGTTTCTGAAGGCAGTGAAGGTGAAAACGGCGTTTAAAAACTTGCGAGAAGTATGTGCAGAGAAGTTCGCAGTTTTAAATGAAAGATTTGTTGCACAGGATGAAGGGGAGTGTGCCTGGAGTTCTGGTTTTGTGATACACAGAAGGAAAAGGGATCTCTCAGGAAAGAGCTGTGTGATAAATTGATGTTTTATTTTCACTTTAAGTCTGCTTGCAAGTATTTTCCTTTTTTGGTTTCAAAGAGGGAGAGAGAACTTAACTCACAGTGTGAATCTAGGAACCATCTCCTAGCAGCTTCATATTGTGAATATATCAAAACAAGCTTCCCTTGTGTTACTTCAAATACACCCTAAAATGCCTTAGGATTAAAGCAATCATCTGTAATACAATATCTGTGGCTCATCATTGATTGGCTCAAAACATGAAATACAGCTTTTTTTTCTTGGAACACTCAGTGTGTTTCCTTCATTGTCTGCTTTACCAAAATTCTACATTCCATGTCTAATCCTGAGATATTAAAATAATTAAGTGGGATAGTCACAGTTTCACTAATGAGGCATAATTGAGCTTTGGAATACTTTGATATTAAAATTAAAAAGAAAACATAAAAATGGATTTGCTGAGCATGTGCACATTATTCCTGTATATTGTTCCCTGGTTTGGGCAGTACCTGGGGAGCTGGCTTGCCTAAGGACACTTGGTCTATCCTGTTAACAGTCTTTTTTTAGCCTGCAAATCTTTATCGCGAAGTGTGTGCAACTCCGCTTATTGCATCTGTGAGAAGTTAGCTCTAACCAAAGTAATCATTATAACTTTAAGGTGTGAAAATTTGATTGCATCACTGTTTATTCTTTTAGGTAAAGTGGTCAAAAGAAAGTCAAAGTTTTGCAATAGCCATTCAGATCTGGTTGCTATATGTAAATGATACATTTTTAATTAACTTGTTGGAAGTAATGTGTTTGACTTTATTCAGCAAATGCTGTAGAATGATTGCTCCTATTGAGTCAGATAAAATGTTATTTAATGTGCTTTGTTACTTAAATATATCAGGTCCTAATAACAATTTATGTGACCTAGAAAACACCAAAGACTTGGCATCAATTTTCAAATTACTTCTTTCTTTCAGACCAAGAATCCTGTACTGTAATAACGTCTTACACACAGGGTTGCTTATTATAGATGTTGCATGCACTTTAACTGCTGTGCAAAGCACCTCTCCCATGTAATTACACAAACATATTCTTAATTAATATGACTTGTGTTAGCGTGATCGAGCAATGGAATATTTTTCAGGTGTGTATTTCGCAATCCAGAAAGAAGGCTGACAAATGTGGAATGTAGTTACTAAATATCGCACATCTCATGACGAAATCCTTGGAAAGGACAAAGGCCAGGACAGCTGTTAGACAACGAATTACCTTCAAAAGTTCCCAGACATGTATTGATGCAGGAATTGCAGTATCCCTGGCTCTTCCTCATCCTTAAGGATCTGTACAGAAAGGTGTTGTCAGATATGAAGAGCACTTGGGGGAACCGGAATAGTTTGTTTGCTCCATGTGGAGCAACTTGACTCTGTCAAAGTGAAATGCCTCTCTATAACTTCATATAATATGCTGGAGTGATGTATTTTGTGTTCCCTACATTTGTAATTTAACCACGGGATATCCTGGAGGTAGGGCCTATCGTGCAATGTTGTGCTACTCAGTTCCATGCTGTGGATCAGTTGGGGTTTTTTATATGTTTGTGCAATTCTTCATATGTCAATGCCTGGAATATTTGCAGAAATTTTGGTATTGGGAATGAAGCTGGAAAATTTATGGTTCATCTCCCCTGTCCATTAATTTTGCCATTCCATTTTGAATTGCTGTAAGGCAGCACAGAGCATATGTCATAGATCATGATAATCATTAATGGACATGAGATTGTGCATGTTTAGTCATGTAGAGAGATGCTTTTGGGTCTGTGATTTCAAAAAACTTTTGAAGTTATGGCCATATAGCTACTGCAGGAGGAGGAGCAGGGAGATGAAGAGAGTAGTTCCTTCCACAGGACATTTATCAGAAGCTGCTTTGTTTGGTGGAGTGCTGCTTTAGGAATAGATCAGCTGGTTGTTGATATACATGAGGAAGCAGTGGAATGATGCACAACTGGGATGACCAGTGGTGGAAGCAAAAATTCAGTGTAACGTAGGCCACTGACTGTCTCTGAACTCACTGCAGTTCAGAGTTAGGTAGACAGGGGAGTTCCTGGCAGTGCCAACAGGTATTTTGCCATTCCCATCTGAAAGCTCCCTCAGTTGCAAGCCAGTTGAATATTGAGAAACAGCTGTTGGGACTGTTGTGGAAATTTCTGATGCTTTTAGGGAGGAGGCTGCTGTGAAATGCAACAGCAGTGGGGTTGTTTCATAAATAGAGTGCTCAACACATTTAAATGCTATTGGGTAGGCAAGAATGCCGATTCTCTCTCCCCTTCTCCCATTACCCTATGCAAACAAAAATCTTTATGGGAAAAATTATTTTATCGGATGCCACAAGCAGACAGCATCAGGTATGGACAAATATACTTAAGGCCTCCAGCTGATACTGCCCATGGGAGTAGGTCAGAGAACAGACATCAGCAATTTAGTCACTACAGATAAACCTGTGCAAGGTGTCTCGATGCTGCAGTATGTCTTGAGACAGGTTCCAGGAGATGTTAAAGACTTGTGTTCAGAAAACCACTGGACAAAAAAATTGAGATAACGCTGCTGCTGTTTACCAGGATGGCATTCCTCTCTGGGAATGCAGCAGTGGAAAGGGAACGCTGATTGAGAACCACTGGGAGGGAAACACTGGACGTGGCAGTAGGCATGCCAAAGTCTTTGCCTTTTGTTTTCTCATGAGCTGAAGGTATGAGAAAGATGTGACTGCTGTAATGTCTATGTCTCTCACAGTACTGAAAAGACGCATTCCTGGTAGTCTTTAAAGAGACGTTTCAGCAGGTCTACATAGTCTTGGAGGGGGCACAGGTATATATACAAGACCTGCTCAGATCTGAAGCAGTACAGTGGGTGACAGACTGCCTGAAGAATAGGTAGGAATGTGTCTGTAAAACCAGAAAAACAATGAACATGCTCTATAAAATTATTCCTTTTAACTGAGAGTGACATAAAACATCAAAAATTTAGCTCAATTAAAGTATGAGGACATCACTTCAGGGAGGTCAGCTTAAGTGCCCTGTCTGTTTGAATGTCTTTTTTTAGACAAACCCTGTGTTCTGGTGATTGCCCTTCCTCATAGATGTATGGCTTCACTAGAGCCATACTCATTTGGCTGAGTTTTCCCATGACTGCTCAATAATAGTAGAGAGAGAAACCCACAGAGAATTAATCCAGTCATGGTTGTGCTAATTTCCAAAGAAGCAACTGAAAATAAGGGGAGTTTGTAATAAATGCAATATAAAACCTGTTTACATGACTGATTCTCCTCCCCACCAGTCTGACCTTACCTCATTCCAGATTTCCCAGTTCTAGCTGAAAGCATTTTTCTGAAGAATGCTACCAGGAAAATTCCCTTTTTTATCTTGGCTATGAAAGAGTTGTATGAAAGACCTTTCAATGGAAAGGGGGAATCTGTCTAAATGTGTTGCTATTGAAAGAGGATTGGTTTATGGTCACATAGTTTGATATTCTTAGGAGGACTATACATTTAATCTTTGGTCTAGAAACGATTTCAAGAGTCTGCTCATAAGCTAAAAGAATTTCAATCTAAATGTGCCATCTTCAGCTCCAGGTATAATCTGAAGAATTGTATTTTCCTCTGAGTGAGTTTTCTCAAATATAGTCTCACTGGATAATTTCAGGGGGTTTCCTCTATCTTCGTTTAGCTGGTATATTATTTTCAGACAAAAGAATTTGTACAGGCTCCATGCAAATGATTTTTTGGTTCTGTATTCAGGAAGGAAGTAAACTGTCCTCTTCAAAGTTATAGTGCCATATAGAAACAAACTGTTTCCAGGGCAGGTGCATAAAATTTGGTATCATACCTGATGTATTCCAGATCATTTTAAGGAAGGTAAGGTAAATCTTTACGTATGAAAACAGTGTTACTGAAGATTTACTTCCCAAATTTTAGCAAGTGAATACGATTTGAAGCAGTCGCCTTGGCACTTCTGTTTTTTTAAGCTGTCATGGGGCTTGAAACGATGAGCTTAACTGGGAAAGTAAGCTTCTAAATGAATATTGTAAAAATGGTAAGGGTTTATTCTTGCAAACCTGAGTAGAGAAAATGATGGCAATATGTCCCTCATCCTTGCTTTTCAAAAACAGAGGGCAGCTGCTGGTTTTGGTTCTAGAAGGCCTTCTCACCTTCATATTTTCATAGTCAAGGCAACAAACTTCCTCCACTATCTTTACGCAGTGCCTCAGCCACTGCTTGCAGAGACTTCTGTTGACCCAGTTATATTTCGGCTTTTTGGTAGGGATATAGGATAATTTCCAATTCTTTCAGACTATTGACTTTCCTTAATACAGTATATCCTCAGAAATATAAGTACAAATACATGCTGTTCTCAATGACAGTGAATAGTGTTCAACCAGTGTTTCTTTAATGATGAGAAAAATCCAACTCCATCTATGTATTATTTTTGTAAAATATGCAATTAACTAAACTCAGCCTTTATGCAGTAAACACGCACTTTGGATAATCTGTTCAATGAGAATAATGCAGACATTACACCCATCCTGATATGTAGAAGATGATCCATGGGGGGAAAAGATACACGTGCATAAGTCAATTATTTGAGAATAGAGTCCTTAATTTCTTTAGGCTCTATAAAAAGAATTTTGGCATCTGCACATATTTATTTTAGAGATATAGGGGTAAATCTTCAGCACAGAGCATGGGGAGTTAACCATGGAACATTCATTAATGTTAATGGGATTTCTATGGCTAATTCCCCACACTGAAAATTTAGCCCAAAGAGATTTGAAAAGTGATGTTGAGAAGCAAGTTGGTCGGTTAGTCTCATTACTCTCATATTATTAACTGCTCTATCTGCTACTGGCTTTGTATGAGCACTGAGATATTATACTTAACAGTTAATAATAAAGGGCTGTATCCTAAGTACACATTCCAGTGTGGAGGTAAATGCAGTTATATGCGTAAATTTTGGATATATTCATTAAAAAAAACCCTGCAAAACCATAGAAGGGGGAAAATTCCTATTAAGGCATATTTTTATACAGCAAAAATGGTTTACATTTCTAGCACAGCTTTAGCACCAAAAGGATTTTTTATTTTCTTACACAGTATTTTACTACTGGGATGCAACTTCAGAACTGGCCAACTTGACCAGGGAATTGGACCCAGTGACATCCACTTTCCTTCTAGCATAAATTATTGTAAGATTTAGACTTAATATCGCATTTTTCTTAAAGCCTTTTTGGACTAGTTTTCTTTTGTAAAAGTTAATTGAGATAAGAGAGAAAATTCAGTTTCTGTTTATCTTTAAATTTTGAAGAATGGTTGGAACCTGGGAAAACATAAAAAAGCTATTTCATCTACTAAATGGAGAATATTGTTTTAAAAGGAAATATAGGCTCCAATGAAAAAAGTTTATCGGATTCATGAGGCTCTTTTTCTGTGTTAAGGATATGCAACAGAGAATGTATGTGAAATGTGAATATGTGTGTGCATACATATATTCCATATATTCACATTTCTCTTTTCTTTTTTTTCCCCCCCTTTTCTTTTTTGCATCTTAGCAGTTTCCCTTGCTTTTCTGGGGAGCTATTAAATTGCTCTTCCAGTTGTTATTCAGAGCAGTCAGGAGCCAGCCATTAGAGGGTGCTTCTGCACCAAGCAGCTCTCTTTCCTTAAAATCCAATTTACTTAACTTTAAGTATTTGTAGATTTAATGAGGAATCATTTTATGTTTCCTAGAATTACCCATTTTCTTCTTTAATTTGCATTCCTTCGTGAACTACTGTTCTTGGAACTCAGAGGATTAAGATGCAGATAACTAAAGGTGATTGAGAGAAGGTGGAATGATTCAAAGCAGCAAAATTATTACATTTTGTAATTGTTACTGTAAAAACAAAAGAAAATATACACGGACCCCATGCAGGTGAAAAACGGGCTGGTCTCTTACCTAATTAATGACAGAGATGAACATGTGTAGTTTATAGCACTTGCCACAATATTACTGCCTTGTTTAGAAATAGATTCGTTCATTATAACTCCACTGCATATATTTGCTGCAAGAATAGTAAAATAGATGCAGTTTGAAAATTTCTGCCATTTCTAGTAAAGATTTAAAAATAAAGCTCTCAGTACAATACAGCTGGGGTTTTTTCCCTCTAAAATCATCATCATTCCTCATTCAGTAGTAAACTTAAAAATGCTCTGTCTTTGCTGTAAGAATGTGCAGGCAGCAGAGTAGGGAACAGGATTTATAGCCTTTTGTCCTAGGAATACAAATTTAAAGCCTGCACTTCTGACCCGGGACATTGGTGCAAGATTAGTGAAGGAGAATGGAAATAAAAAGATTTCTAAGAGAAAATTCTGCTGTTATGGAATCAATTCCTAAGACTGATTCAATAAAAGCCATTAAAATTCAAAAGTGGAGCATAGCACAAAGCTGTAGATCTCAGTTCTATGCCCAGGAATGGTCACGAACACTCAGCAAAGAAATCTACCACCTGCAAGTCTTTGTTAAAGCCTGCCTGTGGAGATGGTGATTCTGAAAATACTCCTCCCAGAGAAGTTGATACATCTTTGCACTAATTTTCAGATTCAAGGTAAGGATTTCTGATATCCAACTGCTTTTGAAAGCTGCCCAAACTTCCAAAGACCTTCTCAACTACAATGTTGGTTGACAGCTGAAGGAACTGGCACAGAGCTTGGAAAGGAAAGGGATCAAAGCTTTCTTCAGGAGTTTCTTAAGAAGCCATATAGCCCCCTAAGCCTTAAAAATGTAGCAAAATGTCCCTTCAGGCATAAATGTCCACGTCCTTATTGCACCAGTATATGTTGATATGCTCATAGTAGCATATTTATACAAAGGGCTGCTGGTACTGCTGTCTCCAGTTTTATATGTACAGGACATGAAATCTTTCCTGAGATTGTGAGGACCTTTCTTCTCAGAAAGCAATGTTTACATTGCAAGAGCACATGGAATTGAAATGGGTGAATCTTCCTGATGTCATATTCACTAACAGCTTGGGAATTTAGTATTTACATATATATTTAAGTAATGTGAGTTTCAGCATCAGTGGGTGTGCTTTGTGAAGCTGACATGCATTGTTGTATAACTAATTTAATTCTAATTCTTCCAAGAGATTATTTGATCCTCATTTATGCTTCTTTTATCTGTTAAGATATGTATATTTTTGCTTTAGTGCCTGCACTGTCTAGTTCTGACTCAAGTAAATTTTCTTTCTAATTTGAGAGTGGAACCTAGGCAAAAGTGAAACATCTTTCTTTAGCATAGACTGAATTATTGGATACTGTGAATGACTGGATATTGGATATCCTGTTCTTTCTATATAAAATTTGGACCTTCTGAATGAATACACAGGTAACTGGAAGCATGTGAGTGCTTTGAAGGTATTGGGCATTAAAAGTTATGTCATGAGTAATTTTGAAGGTAATTGTCCATAGATTTAAAAAAAAAAAATTGGATGAGACCTATGAAAACAATATAAAATATTAAGGCAGTCTGTAATGCAACAGTTTATAATGTTTGCCCAGCAAACTTCAGCCCTAATCTAATGTGTTTAGCACTATTCTTGTGCAAATCATAATAGTTTTGTACCTTGGAACAAAATATCGGTGTACACACTCTGCTCACTAGGAGCTTGGACCAATCGACCCAGCAGTAGTTTTTCCTCTGAGCTCAATGATAACAGGATTCAATTTTAAGTTACAAACTCTTTGAAAATGAGCTACATAAATTTTTCTGCTGGTACCATATTTGAGTAGCTGTTGTAAATCGCTGGTTGAGTTCACAACTGGTATTTTAAAATTAGAACCAGGTAACAATGACTGAATAATTGAAAACAGGGAGTCTGCTTAATCTTATATTTTAGTCAGTTAATTACACCTTCTGGTATTATGCTTTATAATTTTAACAGGATTGATTCCTTCAGTAAATATTTCTTGTTTTAGCAAGAGCTGCTTCATATGACTTTTTTTCCCAATAATTACATTAAATCCATTAGTTAATGATGGGAGTAGAGCAAATAAGCACTGTAATGAAAAGAAAGAATAGATGAACAAATGTACTGGATATTCTAACTTGTGACTAGCTAGGAAGGAGACACATATTCTGATTCTGTGTATCTTGTCTCCTTCAAATCTGTCCACTAGAAAAACACCCTCAATATACAGCTGGACTAACAAATCAATAAGCCTGAAACCAGAGAACATATCACCACGATTATCTGAAAAAATAGGTGGCCACTTCTATGAAGAACCAATTCACATTTCTCTCCATAATTTGACTATATGTTGGGAAGATGCTGCAAGTCAGCTGGTTGTTTCTGAAGTATTAAGAGTTGCCTAGGAGTCCATTTTACATTTCAGTTTTCATTTAGTACGTAATACCTGTGACTTCCACCACTACTTTACAGAAGCTTAGGAGAACTACTGGCTCATACCAACCAGAAGCTAGAGCTCTTGCATACATGAAACTGGGGCTGGTGTTTGAAATTGCTTCTCCATCAGTATCAACATCTAGTATATCAAGTAAAGCTGCTGTAATGTTCTGCTTTTTCAGGCAGATGAAGCTGATCATAAAGTGGTACCTAACAGTATTTACCCAATGGTGATAGTATTATAATCAAGAGGAAAATTTTCCTTAAAAGTGTTGGATGCTATCCATTATCTATGTGATCTCTTGCAGATCCTAAAACTTGATTTCTCTTTACTATAGATACTCAAATTTATAGGAATGGTGCTGGAAGTTAGTAAATCTATCGTCATTATGTTGTAGGACAGCTTTGAGACCAAAATTGTTTTAAATACTGGGCAAAGGCAACTGCAGGGATCTTCTTGACAGCTGGTCTTACTCTGCTCCCATAAGAGGTAGAATGAAGCTGATATGAGCTTTTGACCATTTTGGACCTATCTTGTTTGCATTTTTAATGAGGTAGATTTCTGAAGCTAGCTGTACCTATAGATCAATTATTTTACTGTTGTGGTTCTCTTAAGGATGGTAGAGTAGTTTATAGTTCCGTATTAAAATCTGCATATATTTTGGTTTATATACACACACCCACTGCTCAACAGTTTCATTGTAATTATGAAAATGTTTAAACAAATGCTTTTTTTCTTCAAAGTTATTTTTCCTATTGCATATCTGCATAATTAGAACAGAACATAAACTATACTGCAACATTACAATCAGGAATTAATTATTGTAACATGAAATTTTCATTTTTTTTCTAACTGCAAAGGTGAGTGTGGCTTAAAATTGAAAAAATACTAGTCCTTTTCATACAAACTTGTTTGAAGATCATAAAGGAGTACAAAAGAAGAAAAGCTTTTTGTTTGTGTTTGCAATCAAATCTCTTAAAAGGAAGTCTGACACACAGGCATTGTAGTTTTTTTAATATTACATTGAAAACCAAGATACAAGTCTCACTGGATTAACTAGAATTCAAGTATAGCAGAAAAAAACCATTTAAAAATAAATGCTCACAAACAAGCATCTCAATGAGCCTTGCAAAAGGCTATTCAAAGGTGATTTTCAAATATTAGTAAAGCTTAATTTTTTGCTTGCCTAATTTATGGCCTACATAAAATAGCTACTGGAAATTATTTAAATGTAAAAACATTTTTAAAAGGAATGCGAAAAAATACATTTAAAGGTGTTGTAGATCTAAAAATAATCCATCTGTTTATTCTAGTAAATTTATTCAGCTCATACAATATACTCAGAAATACATTTCTATTTTTAAAGACAACTTACAAATTTGCAAGATTTATAAATGAAAACAATGTGTTTACCAATCTTCTTTAGAAAATTCTTTAAGCACGTACTCAGTGAACATGCAGAGTATAAAATGTTAAAAGGTCAGAGCTGTACAGTTCAGCAAGAAATTTGTTGGTACAGCACCTAAACGGAAAACTAAATAGTTGTTCATGCCATATTTTCGAGTGCTGCTCTTTAACTGACATCCGTACAGATCTGGTTAGTTGTGGGATAACTAAATCTGAAGTACTGCATAAAAATACCAAGAATCTTATTTGTTTAGGTGCAAATATAGTTAAAATTCAGACTAAACTGTGATTAACCCATTACTTTGGACTTAACTGTTGTTCTGATCACCGTTTATTTCCTAGCAGCCCATGCTGCAAGACAGCTGATGAAATTAGATGTCAATGCATAGAGGCATAAATGGAAAGAAACAATTTAGATCTGCTGTCTGTAGCACTGCTGTAAACCCACACATTTACATCATTAATTTTCAATGAGAACTGGTGTTCTAAGTTTAAGACCTGCCAATATAAACTTCCTTGCAAACAGGAATTGCAACAATGGTAGGGCAGTGGAGCAAGGACTTTTGCTGTGCTTGGATTATTTGCAGGTCTTTCCACCTTCTTTCTGCTTAGCTTTAAAAAAGAGAGATATTGTTTTCTTCTCCTTTGGCTGATGATAAGAAATAACTGTTACAAAATTTTATGACCTACTGACCTTTAGTATTGAAAAATTGGGTTATTTACAACAGCAATCACTATCTAAAAGAATGTCGTAGAACAGCTTGACATTTAGTACTTCTGTAATTGCCTTATGTCATGTGTCAGCACTGGATATCTGTAGTTTGGATCACTTATCTGCTATCTGGTTTATATAAAGGCCTTCAGGGTCTTTATCAAAATGTGTATATGAACTTTTCACTCTGTGAAGTAAAAATCTAGGTCAATTATATCTATTTTCTGTGACCTTCTTAACTTTTCACACCCACTCTGTCTGAGAGTTGTTACAGATTGTAATACTTGCCTGCAGTATCAATTGGAGAACAGTTCTTAGCTTCATTAAGGTTGTCAGAGGTGTGGCTGATACATAAACCTAAGTGTCTTCTTGACAAATGGCATTACCTCCCTCAAATTAATTCTGCTTCACCGTTGTTAATCTTATTATCTGTTCAGTTAATCAATAGCTGTCTTTCGAAAGAGCGGACCAATAATGGGTATTGGAAGAGTGTTTCTGAAGGCAGGAGCCACGCTAATGTGGCAGGAGAATTCAGTTTCTGGTCCTGTCATCTTCTACTTGAGTGATAACTCAGCAAAAACCATGCCTTAGTTATGACACATGAACAATCGGTTTGGTGGAAACAAGTTATCCCCATATAGATCTTCTGTAGTATTTTTGCACATCCTTGAACTTCAGCACCCTCTATCTAAGTAGACAGAGTTTTTAGTTCAGAGCTCAGAGGATGAACTGGACAGCTGTCTAAGTCAGCAATTCCCATTCTGAATAATGGCCTGTGTGCCTTTTTGCCCAATTAATTGTGCAAGAAATAATTGATATCAGCTGGAGAGAAAACGTTTGTTCTGTTTTAACAGAACATATTTTACAGCATTTACGGATTTTCAGTGTTCGTACTTTGTGTCAAATAATCTTAATGTTCTTAAGGAGCTATATGTATATTTGATAGTTAAATATGTAAATATCTTAAAGTATTAAAACTCAGTAAATAGAACTGTCATTGCAAAAAAAGAGGATTATTTTCAGGCTCACAAAACAATAAAACAAACTTCACAAAAAATAATTTAATGGAACACGATACAACTTCACAGCATATGGGAATAAATTTACAGTGTATAATTTTCATGCCAGAATTCTTGAGTTATCAGATAATGTATTTCCTTTCCATGATTATTCTGCAAGCCATATTTTGGCCTTTCTTACAATAGAAGTTTCACTGTGTATTTTGATACAGAGTGCTCTTGTATGTGGTTCACCCATCTACAAAATAGTTTTCCTATTTAGAATGGGGAAGTTAGAATAATTAAAAGAATTTGCTTCATTCATGTGTTTGGCAAAAGTATTCTGAGTCATCAGAGTCTGAAGAGAAAAAAAGTAGCAACAGCAGATATTTGCCTAGAGATTCAGATGTATGATAATTGATCAACTTTTAGTTTGTGTTAGTTGAAAATATTCTTAAACCAATACTGTAATATGAATTATTATGCACTGAATAGATTTATAGAAGCACGCCTGCATTTCTACTTCTTGAAATCAGAGGTTGGTGTTAGTGACAGGGGATCTGATTTTCATTTATACTACAAAATCTACACTTATTTTCTCGTTGGAAAATGGATTTAAAGGAGAAGTAAATTAATATAAGAATATAGCCCACTGTGCTGCTGAAGATAGCCAGGACTTCGGGCAGAGGGTTTCGGTGCCAGGAGCAATAATGGTGAGAAGGGGCTGGCCTAGGCACAGAAGGAAATGGCTGCAGGTGAGAAAGAGTCAGAGCTCAAGAAGCATCTAAGAGAAAGAGAGGAAAAGGAAGATGAACCTGAGCCTGTTCGTGGAGGGGAAGATGCAGTCGGAGCAAAGGTATCAGGGAGCCAACACAGTGTAAGAGTGGGGACTACCAAAGCCAGCTTTCACTTGCCATTACAGAATGGATTAATAACCCATTTGATTCAAGTTTGATTGGGTCGGGCTTTTGCTTTGTGTAGCCACGGCGTTTTGGATCTGCTCAGGAGTGACAGAACAGGATTCACCATTGTGCTTAAGCACAGTCTCGCTGGAAATGAGACTTAACCTGGGTGCTGTTTGTGAGGCACTGCAGTGTTCCAATGATGGTACACACGTGTCAGGCTTTGCCAGTGCAAAGTGAAAGATGAGGACTAGAACCTCTTACCAGAAAATAAACCCAAGCTTCTACAACTAAATGAATGAAACATTTAAGAATGCAGTCCCAATAGCTTATTTCCTGCATAGGTGACAGAATTACTGTTTTCTGCGATCCAAAGAAAGGAGGCTGGGTCAGAATGCCATCCTCGCACCCATTTAACTTCCAACCTAACTAAAACTATGTCACTCTGTGCTATTTCTAAAATGCCTTACATCCAAATTTGGAAGTAGGTGTGACTAAAAACTCAGAGCTGATCTTACCAATGGGCCCATTAAGCCAAGGCCTTAGAACCTGATAAGACTCCCATAGTTAGCAGATTTCTACACAGGAGCAAGGGACTGTTCACATGTGCCCATCTCATGCTCTACTCTAAGCATTCGGGCCAGCGTCACAGATGCGAACTTTGCTAGATCATCAAACTGGGCACGAAACAACATTCCCCAACTCAGACAGATCTACAGAAAAGCAATCAGGGCCTGAGCTATCCCTCTATGTTCCTCAGTTCTGGTGCAAAGACAGTCTTTCCTGCAGATTGGCACAGCATTTTCAGGAATTACATTTTTTTTACAATTTCTTTTGTGAGGAAAAAAATCAGATTACTTTTATTTTATTTAGAGCAATGAATTAAAAACTTTAAAAGGTTAGACAGACACACAGACATAAGCAGCATTTTCTTAAGAAACCAAATTAAAATCATCAATATATGTGTATAAATTAAGCATTTTCCTGTAATTACTGTGCTGCTGACTTTTGGTGTAATAACTTATAGATGTGAAGGAAGAATCTGGATTGTTTCTGCTTAATGCCAGTCTACAAAATGAAGTTTTACAAATTCTCATTATTTTACTAACTTTATTTCAGTATGTGTTTTATTATATATCAAACAGGCTGTGGCTTCATACGACTGTAAAAAGCTGAAGCCTGTCTTGTAAGATTGGGAGAATATTTTGCATTTTTTATCTGTGGGAACATGATGGAGAAAAAATTTAACTGGTCTATTTTTAAAGTAATAATTATACTGAATTTTATGTCGATGTAGCTAAAAATGTAAAAGATAGTCTGTCTAATTTTTTTTTTTTTAATGTTTTACACAAAGAAATTGTTTTATCAACTCAAAGCATACAAGTAGCTACTGAGCTAATGCAGGTAGTTCAATCTAAACTTCAATTTCCAGAGTCAAATACTACATTTTTGAATCATACTTGTGCTTCAGGGAGTTTCTCTCCTTGGTGAAGGAGAAATTGGTCACAAAGAGGAAGAAAAAACAGGCAGTGATTTCCACTCCAAATAGTATGTCACAGAAATAGAGAAGTTGTTGTAGGATGACTTGATGACTTACCTTGTTTGTTGAACATTAGGTGTTCTGAGTTAAAAATCAGCCATTGTGAGTGAGCTGTAGCAATGCCAGAGACTGGATGTTAATATTTGCGAGGTGGAGGAAGGGAGGCAGAACTAAGATCGAGGGTTATCTTCTCTGGCATCTATAGCTAGTAGAGCTATTGTGTAATCAATCCAAAATCAAATAAAAAAATATGTATTTTTGTGAATTAGAGTCCATTGCAGCTATTACATTTTCCATTTCTCTGAAAAAAAATTAGACCTGTGGAACATGAAAGCAATCCAGATTCTGCTCCTGTGATGGTGCAGCCCCGGATGTATGGACAGAATGGGGAATGAGAGGCTGGAGAGCAGTGCTGTGGGAAGGGACCTGCGGGTCCTGGTCGATGGTGAGTTGGATATGGGTCAGCAGTGCCCTGGAGCCAGGGGGGCCAACCCTGTCCTGGGGGGCATCAGGCACAGCATCACCAGCCAGGCAAGGGAGGGGATTGTCCCGCTCTGCTCTGCCCTGGGGTGGCCTCCCCTCGAGTGCTGGGGGCAGTTTTGGGCACCACAAATATAAAAAAGACATTCAGCTGTCAGAGTGTCCAAAGAAGAGCAACGAGGATGGTGAAGGGTCTTGAGGGAAAGTGGAGCAGCTGAGGGCACTTGGTCTGTTCAGCCTGGAGAAGAGGAGACTGAGCGGAGACCTCATTGCAGTTACAACTCCCTTGTGAGGGGAAGAGAAGGGGCAGGCACTGATCTCTTCTCTCTGGTGACAGAGACAGGACCCGAGGGAACAGCCTGAAGTTTTGTCAGGGGAGGTTTAGGTTGGATATTAGGAAAAGGTTCTTCACCCTGAGGGTGGTTGGACACTGGAATAGACTCCCCAGCCTGCCAGAGAATCATGCAGGGCCAGGAGCTGGACTTCGATGATCCTCCCAACTCAGAATATTCTATGATTGTATGATTCCATGGAATAGCAGAACACAAACAGGTGGCCTGTGATGATTCTTATAAAATGATTCCTGGTATTGTATTATTTGCCAAGAAATTCTGATGCCATGTGAGTAGTGCATTCTGTGGTGTTTTCTTTTATTTGGGCATTTTGTCCTATAACCTCTGCCCAGCCCCGCATCTGAAGCACCTCATCTAGTACATGTACAGATGCCATTGCAGCAGTTTTGTGACTTTGCCATGGCATAGAGGGACCTGCTCCTGTCTGGCTTTGTATTTTACTTTGTTTCCACTCCTAGGAGTGTGCCCCAAACGACAATATTTTGGACGCGATCCCCCTTGTTTATTGCTCTTTCACCGGGAACGCTGGGTTTCTGGGAGCACGTTTCTGGGCCCACCTTCAAAGGAACAGGCTGCCCTGCAGACTGGCAGCTACTGGGTTTATTCTTAGAGGGACGCTCAAGGTAGTGTTGTCACACCAAGCCATGCTTCTGGCGCATGAACTGCAAAGTTCAGATGGTCTATTGTAGTCAGCATCTCCTCTTCTCTAGCTCTAGGTTGCACCTAGAACATTTTCAGTGGTCATGTTTTTGGAACGCACTCACCTTGGGAGCTGCTTTTCACAAGTACCCCACTCTCCCAGGTGACTATGGAAAGAGAAGAAATGCAGCACCAGTGCCCCAGATCACTCAGGTAGCGCATAGTTTCTACATATTTATCATGACACCTGTGTTGGAGGTGTCACAGAGGATCCTTGATATCAATTTCAGCATTTGTTGATGTTATAAAGTGCCCAGGCAGTTATTTTCTGTATGAATGGTTACTAAACTGAAGGGGTTTTTTTAAACAAAACAACAATCCTCACACAGATACTGGCACAGGCTGACCATTGCAAAACATCTCCTTTTGTCAGTAAGCTTTTGCAACACTAAAATATCCCTGTTTGTGGTGACATTGTGAAAGCAGACAGTAAATGTTGTGTGAGCCAGGAAAAGAACCAGCTGTTAAATGGAATTCCGCTTTTACCTTAACAGTGGAGTTATTTCAACCCATTTTTTCCCAAATTCTAATGAATTTTAAAGAGGGAGGAATAGAGTCCTTAAAGCTTAATGGCAGGAATTTTTGGAAGTTTTCACACCTACCTTCTTTGCAATAACAGGGCCCAGCTCATGGAGTTAAAGGAATTTTGTAAATTCTGAGAGGCACTTTTCGAATACAAGAAGATCACTTTGTCGTCATCATCCTCATCCCCACTGTGCTGGAATATAATGATGTGGGAAATGGTGAGATGTAGTTGCGTAACTCTGAAAATTGGCATGTATTCCTTCAAAAGGAACAAGAAAAAGATTCTACTGAACAAAGTATTCAGGCTTGACAATGCCATATTTTGTTACAGAAGCAAATTTTCTCTCTCTCTTTTTTTCCCCCTTGTAGACTATAACTAATCAGAAGGTATTTCAGATTAGAGTTTGTTAGACTGGAACAGTATTTTCAGGCAGTTGTCCATTCTCACTGGCACAACAGTAACAAACATTCCAATGATTAGCTGGTTAGTGAGTGCTCAGAGTCCAAGGAAGTGAAGAAGAAAAAATCTAAACTCTCAAGATTATGGTAATTGGCAAATCTCTTCTCCCTTTTTAGATACATGGAGAATTTTCCTTCCTCTTGGTTATTCAGTGTGCAACTGAAAGGCTGTTTTTTAGAAGTCTTTGAGTTTTTAACATTTTCGTACAAAATGTCTTTTTTTCACAATTTTGAGGAAAAGTTTCTCAACAGTATGCATCTTGGACACTGAGTATTTAGTGCCCATTTGAAAACTTGCTTCTGCTTTTTGGCAAGTTCCCTCTATGTATCTGACAGCAAAAAAAAGAAAGGACTTGAAAGTGTTTTCTGACCTGACAGCTGGGAAGGCACTCAGGAACATTAAAGCGTTGTGGGATGGTTTTATATTCAACATCACAACACAACTAGAAGTGAAGTGCCCATAGAGCCTACATACAAGAGCTTTGGAATATTTTGGGGATTTTATATTAGATTATCTGTCATGTCAAAGTCTTCTAGTCTTACCTTGTGTTTTGGGTTTGTGCAGCAAGATTTAGGGGGGCTGTGGGGGGGTAGTGGCTGTAGGGGTGGTTTTTGTGAGAAGCTGCTGGAAGCTTCCTCCAAGTCCGATAGAGCCAATTCCAGCTGGCTCCAAGAGGGGTCCACTGCTGGTCAAGGCTAAGCCAATCAGCAACAGTGGTAGCACCTCTAGGATAACATGTTTAAGAAGGGGACAAAGTTACAGTGCAAGAGAAAATTGCAGGCATAGAGTGGAGTGAGAATATAGGAGAGAATCAGCCCTGCAGACACCGAGGCCAGTGAAGAAGGAGAGTGAGGAGGTGCTCCAGGTGCCAGAGCAGAGCTATCCCTGCAGCCCATGGCAAGGCAGCTGTGCCCCTGCAGCCCGTGGGGATTAACAGGAGAGCAGAGATCCACCTGCAGCCCATGGAGGACCCCGTGGGTCTGATGGAGCAGAGAGCCTGTGGTCCCATGGAACATCCATGCTGGAGCAGGCTCCTGGCAGGACCTGTGGGAGGAGCCCACACTGAAGTGGGTTTGCTGGCAGGGCTTGTGACCCTGTGAGAGACCTACACAGGAGCAATCTGTTCCTGAAGGAGTGCACCCTGTGGAAGGGACTCACACTGGAGCAGAGGAGGAGTGTGAGGAGTCTTTCCCTAAGGAGGAAGGAGTAGCAGAGACAAAGTGTGATGAACTGGCTGCAGCCCCTATTCCCCATCCCCCTGTACCACTAGGGGAGAGAAGGTAGAGAAATCAGGAGTAAAGTTGAGCCCAGGAAGAATGGAGGAGTGAGTAGAAAGTGTTTTTAAGTTTTTTTTTTCCTCATTATCTAGTTTGGGACTAAATTAAACTGATTTCCCCAAGTCAAGTCTGTTTTGTCCATGGTATTAGACAATCAGTGATCTCTCCCTGTCCTTATCTCACCTCACAGGCCTTTAATTCCATTTTCTCTCTCCTGTTCCACTGAGCAGGGGAGAGAGAGCAGCTTTGGTGGGCACCTGGTGTCAGCCAGGGTCACCCCACCACACCTTGCTTCGGGGCAGGTGTACCTTCTCTCCTGCTGAACAGATCATCTGCCAATTGAAGGTGTGTGGGGTTTGTTTTAGTCAAGTCATGATAGGAATTTGAGAAGCTCACGCAATTTGATGACTTCCTATTAGTGAGAGAGTCTAATCTAGGATCTATGGGCCCTGAGGAATGCAAGTTTTGTTTCACTTGTAAAGTAAGTAAGTAATAAAAAATGAGAAAACAGATAAAATTATAACGTACAATCTCCTTTTACGTTAGTCCACATGGAAGAAGAGGGGCTGCCCTCATCTATATTTTACACCAGAAATAGTTCTCATGTTCAACAGACCATCGTGCTACTAATCTCCATTTTTTTGCAAACCTCATTCTCACCTAAGACGAAGGTATATTCCATTTGCTAGGTGTGTGTTGTGTGTTACGAGCTTTTTTGTTTATTTGTGTTGTTTGGGTTTTTTTTGATAGAACTATAGGATTTAGTAAGTCAGCAAGACTTTTTGTACATTTGGGGATCAGTGGAAAGAAAATGCTATTTCCGCTTGGTGCTATTTCAGTGGATTAGGCAGTTCTTCAAACATACATATTAGCTTGAGTGATAACACCTCAAGGTCTCCCAGCTTCCTTGGTGCTACCTGAGACTCTTGCACGTAATTTTCATCACAGCACTCTTGACATAAAGGTTTGAGACTCTATGTGATGGAAATTCTGCAAACATTGTCTAAATTGTTTAATTATCTAAATGGCACTCATGCGAACCAAATGAAGAAACTACTTCAAAAAAGTAAAAACGTTTGAATATAGTACCATACTAACAGTGGTTCTAAATGTTGCTGTATTGTGTAAACACCCGTGCTCAGTCCAGCTTTCAGTGGATCCTTGGGTTTAGCAGAAGTGAAAGTAATTGGTTTGGTGGCCCATTTATGACAATGGCACTGCGGGAAATCACTCAGGGCAGTCTGCTGGTTACTGTGTCCAGGAAGACTCCCAATGCTCCTTTGAAACACAACACATTCTCCACTGGGGATATTCAGATGGATTGTTCAAAAAAACTTAGCAAGCATTTAATAACAATGTACATAATACTTCAACTCTCTATGCTTGACATCTGTTGTTTTGTCAGTTCTAATTGATGTCTTCTAAGTGGTTTTAGGTTTTTTTTATTTAGAAAGGCATCATTTGTTTTGACACTATAACTGATATCTGCAGATATTGTGTTCAAAAGTGTTCCTTGACTATATTAACACTTCTCAATGTAAAGAATTTAAAAACTTTGGCCTGAAAGTCAAATTCTCATATGTAAGCCAGATATTTAAGTAGTGGATTCAGTTTTGCATATGCCAAGGTAATAAGCATACAGTAAAAATAGATGATAATGTGTATATTAGAAGCATCAAGCACAAAGTTATTTGCTTTAGTGACTGCAGCTATACATTTAAAGAAATGTTGATTTCTGTCTGTGTATCATGTATATATATTCATATTACATTCCTTATCCCATTTTTTTTCCATTAATTATTCATTTTAATTGTGATCAGAAACGACAGCTAACACATAACAAAATATCATCAGTGCTAGGTTCTTCTAGTACTTAGTTTCCAAAGTACTTGCAGTTTTATGGGTGATAGAAGGTAAGAAATTGGGTCATGTTGTTTCTTTCCCTCTTTTGCTAGCACTAAGGCTCCATATGTCACCAGATGTCCTTCTTCCTGACAGAGATGTTTCTGTGGTCTTTGAAGACCAGCTTGCGTATTAGAGGTGAGCTGTTATCTGTTACTAGGACAAAACATCATTGATTGATGAATATTAAACTAATATAAAATTCTGAATATCCAAATGAAGTGGTTTTTGTACTTAGGAGGAAGAGAATTAGGAAGCAGTATAGTGTTTGAATTTGGTCAGCTTCTTTGCTTTTCTTGTCTTAGAACTGGAGCATCCTTTCAGGTAAAAAATGTTGAAATGACATTTGATTGGATGCATTGCCCTTCTCAGAAAGCTGTGGCCTACTTGACTGTGAGCTTCAGTTTAATGACCAGTTTGGATGAATGATCTATAGTCAAGTGAACTGCAGAGACATTGTGATTTGTACTCACTGTGAAAATAAAAGATTACTGCACATTCTGGGTATTTTGCATGACTACTTGAAATTTTATACTTACAAGGATACATTTACCTTATTAATTAATTGTTCCAGAAGACATATGACTAATTACTAGCCATGTACAAATTAGCTTCATTCATCTTGCCTTGCTATTCCTAAAATATAATACTAAAAAAACCCCACTGGTTTATAAGTGGAACACATCAAAATATTTTTTATGACACATCATGCCAAATGTAATGTAAAATAGTTTTGTTGAAATATTATTTTGAATAATCAATTGATATTCAGCTGAATGGTGTTATTCAAATGTTAATTCAATATGCCTTGAAATCCCATCTTTGTGTGAGAACTATTCTATGACAACAATAGGATCAAAAAGTCAAAAGCTGTATTTCATAGAAAAGTCTGATGGTTTAAGTAAAAACAGAGGTGTTATTTATTGTAATTGAAGTTTTACTGTGGAGTACTGTGCCTATTTTTCACCTTTGACCTTCTTGCTTCCCTTTATTCATTGCCTAGACACTTCATTCAAAAATTCTGAGGTAGAAGGGAGGATGCCATCCTGGTTTGAAACTTGCCTGCCATTTCAGTGCCTTCCTGTATTTTTCTTCCATGGAAGGAATTTCTCCCCATGGAATATGCCTGTCTGAGCTTAGAAGGACACAGGTGCAGTGACAAACTAATTATTTCTAAACAACGCAACACAATGCTGTGTTAGACCTACCCAACGCATCTTGCCATGGCACACCTAAGTATTTACCTATCAGCCACATCAGGAACTGACTGGTGGGGTTGCAGTCCCTGTGTAGCTGAAACATCCAAATTTCTTTGCCACGAGAACCAGGTAGACAATAATACCTGTAGGTTAAGAATATTAGGTCGTTTGAAAGAGCAACTTTATGAGTTCATGAATCTTTAAAAAAAAAAACAACAAAACAACCCCACTGTCTTTATCTCAGCTGTGTCAGTCATCAGAAAACATTTTATGTATGCCAAGGTACACTTTTCACCATGATCCTTACCTTTCCTTGTGAAAGAAGACAAAATATACTAATTAGGAAGGTAGTGGAAATACTTTTGCATGTGTGCAGCTGGAAGAGAATCAAAGTGTATCTAAGTGAATCAAAGTGTATCTATCAAGCTTCAAATAAATGTAAGGGCTTGTCACATGCTTCTTCATGCCTTGTCTGCTGATTCTTGAAAGTCTTAATGGTATTCAGGCTATACGCTGTGCTTGTATTTTAACGCCTAACACTACTTCAGCTGGTAAAAATTTAGGTGCTGAACTTTACTTTCTCAGTTGTGTTGTGTTTCTTGTGTCATATCCATAATTTAATGTATTTACATTTAATTGTATAGATGAAGACATTGGGATCCACCAGTACTGTGACAAGAGAGAACCAGGTAAAATTTAAATAACCATAACTGAAATTAAACAGAACTTAAAAATGTTCAATATTTGAAACCAACTTCTTGCTTTTCAAAATTCAGCTTCAAATTTCTTGTTATTATATGCCTCTGTATTTCTATGGAGTAAGGAAACACAAAGTTTCGCTCAACTTACATCGAAGTATTTAAAAATGTTTTAAGCCACAGAAGAAAAAAGGAAAAAAAAAGGAAAAATATTCACATAAAACCAACCGTTATGTAACTAGAAACCTCAGTGGGATTTTATGCTCTGAATTCTTATGGGTTTTAAGGTATTTTGTATTGTGTGGAGCCCAGTGCACGGCCAGGTGATTGCCGGCATCCCAGCAGAGGGCATCTCTGCCTGCCCTCCCGAATGGCCATTCCAGGGCGAGCGATCCATTTCCTTTATCTAATTAATCCTGGTAATCCAGCAAGTTTCCCCACGGGCCGAAGGGGCTGTGCGGCTGCAGTTATCCCCCTTCTCGCCCGTCCGAGTGTCGTGGTTCCCATGCGCCTGTGCTGAGGGACTGACGGAGCCGGGGCACCTCCCTCCCTGCCTGGCCAGACTGGGGCTCGGTGATGCCAGCCCACCTGTGCGGCTGTGGCAGCCTTTCTTTCACTGCGAATTTAAGATATCTGCCTTACAGGGTGAAAACATCGGGGCTGCCTTGATTGTTTTGGAAATTTCTGTGTTTTATCCAACTGTGCTAGTTCTCTCTCTAATATTAATATTTGCTGACAGCAGCTGTAAGGATTAATTCATCTTTTCATCCTCTTTCCTTTAGCATCACAGATGAAGCACAGTTACTTAGAAGAGAAGCAAAAGCTAGCAGAATGTAAGGATATTTTCTGAGTTTCTTCTTACAGTAAGACGAAATTGCTAATTTGGATTGGTGATGCCCCAGGAAGAGCATTAAAATAACCTCAGACTGCTTCCAATGTAACTTTCTGCAAGTCATGTACGACTGATGATGAGAGAACTATACAGCACAAAACAGTTGAAAATTTGTAATTATACTTTCCTGGTAAATTTGCAATCTGGTTTGTTTTTTTTTTTTGTGTGTGTCACTAAGCATGGTAGAGTGTATTGATTTTCAAGTCCATTGTCAAAAGAAATCACAAAAATAATCCAGATTTTTCCTTATGAAATTTATTTAGCAGATGAGCACTAATCATTTTCCCAATAATCTCTAGACTTGCAACACCAAGTGCCTTAAAATTGAAAATTATAACTAAAATACTTTCAGCCAAAATCAAATTCTAAATTAATGATCAGCTGCTTTCATAGAATGGTTTTAGCTTTGAAACATTTGCACGTCCCTACATTACCTGGTTAAAAGCAATTTCAGTTCATGCTTTCCCATAGCGCTACTATGACTGTTAAAGATTTTTATGTTAGTACAACTTTTCTTTAGCTCAACTTTTACAACTTCTGCATTACTCAGAGCATTCATTAATGCTCAAACATTATTACATGACAACTCTGAAAAATCTAATTGATTTTTAAGACAACTTCACAAAGCAATGTCTACGCTGTTATCTTATCCAAATGAAAATTCCTATGTAATGGTGCATGCATTTGAAGGCAAAATGTGTTCTGGAAGGATTAGTTCTTTCCAGCACTGCAAGGTGTGTTTGGAGCACATTGAAGCCCTGCTGGGGATGGGTGTGAAGGTGCAGCCATGTGGCAAATCCACACCCGCTGCAGAGGATTCTGTGTCAGGCGGGATCAGCACAGCTCTGGGAAAGTGGAGAGGTGAGGAAGGGTTCCAGGCAGGGAGGAGCCTCACAGGTTTGCATCCCTTGTGCTCAGTGTAGTGTTATCCTACAGGTGCTGCATGTGTGAAAGGAGGAGCAGGCCCAGTTAAACCCTGTCCCCAGCAGCCCCAGTCGTGCCTTTCACACGAGTGACAGGCAAAAGGAACTCAAGCTGCTGCACCTTGTGCCTGGGAATTCAGGGGAGCCCACGGCACAAAGCCTGCACAGCACATTTTGGAAAGGAGCGCTGGGGAACTTTATTCACAGCTGTTGATTTGTACAGATAGTTTGGTATTTGTACAGGCAGTTTCCCATTTTGCATATGTGGATAAATATTCCAGTATTTATGAAGGCACCCATTGAAAATGTGATCTTACATGCCTAATTAATATTATCATAACAGTTCCACCAATGCTGGCTTCAGTCCAATGAATCACAAAGAGAAGTTGTATGCTGGTGTCCTCTTTTGTTGATATATGAAATCCTTCATTTTTTCACTCTATAGCACTTCTCTTGTAAGCTCCTTTTTGCAGGGAGGTTTAAGCAGAACTGCTAAGTCATTCAGTCTGGAAGTTGGCATACAAACTGACAGCTTGGAGCTCAAAACTTTTCATCAGGTTTCCTTTAAATAGGAATAGATTATGAACAATGTGTTCTAGTTTCTCATGGTTTTTATTATACACTTAGGAACAGAAAACTGCTCACTTTTAAACGAAGAAATTTCACAAGTTATTAGAGCCTGATTCTCAGCCATGAAACAAACCAATTACTGGCAACTCCAGAGGAAGCTTTGCCTCCTGGTTGCTAGAATAAATGTATTAGGCCAGAATTTTCACAATAGTGTGCTGGACACTAATACATTTGTTAAAGGACTTCAGCAGTCAATGCAGTTTCTTCTTTGCTTGACTTTGCAGATTCTTCAGACCAAATTTTCAAGAACATCCTGTAAATAACTATACTCCATACGTTATGGCATTCACAATTGCCTGTTGTTAATACTTCAATATATGCATATATTCATGCATATATATTTTGCAGACATGTTAGTGCCTGCTTTTTGAAATTAGGCAATGAAATGTTAGTTCAGAAGAATAGAATCTGTTTAGGATGCTTGAAACTTGAAACTGAGTTAATATACTGGAGGTACTTTTTCATTGCAAGTGCTTAGCAGCTGGGTAAGGTCCTGAGAGCTTTGTACACAATTGCCGTGGGGAAGTCACTGTCAGTGTGGACACAACATGCCAACTGTTCCTACGACTGAGCCTTCCAAAAACAAATCCTTTGACAATAAAAACCACGGCCATTTTCTTCCAACTGTAGGGAAGTTTTATGTCTAAGCTAACTCCTAGAAATCTTTGGTTTGTGTTTCCACAGAAAAGGAAGTTCAACTCATAGAACTTTTTAAAATTACTTATATAAATGTATGTTTGTACACACACCTACATGTATAAACATACACTTACTTATATATACATATTTGTCTACCTTCCCTCCTCCCACCCCACTTTTATTTGACAGCTCGAGATTATCCTTGGATCCTGAAAACCAAGCGACCAGACAAACTGCGAGATGCACTCAAGGAGGTCGAGGTATGATTCAGAAAGTTTCAAGCACAGCAACATCTAATCTGGTTTTCAAACCTCTTTCAACAGTTTTAATTTTCATAAAGATCCAACTCTCCCAGTGATGATAAATGTGCTTTTGTCTGGTGGGCTGTTCTAAAACAGCTGCATCTTTGTGTGGTATTTTTCATCTGTAAACTTGAAAATCAGAAGTCTGTTAACTGATACTGAGAATGTGTGCTGCCAACTCCACTCTCTGTTTTCTGTTGTCCCTTAGGATTTAATGCAGAACACTCCATGTGTGCTGAGCAAATGGAAGAACAAACATATCTGTCAGGTACAGTGTCATCAAAAGGTCTTGCAGTGTTCAGTCAGTGGTGCCGAACAGACATTCAGTGATGGGAGCGGTAGTGTTAAAATGTTAACTAACACATAAAAGCTTTGGGGTTTTTTTAATGTGTGGGCCCTTATTACGTAGATTGGGTTTATTTTAATTTCTAGCCTTAAATACATGCCTCAAATAAAAAGCCTGGGGTTTATCAACACAAAGAAATTACATTAAAGAGCCCTGATTCTGGGAGATGATGATGATGGTGATGATTACTATTATTATTGTTAATTACTGTTATTGTTATTATTACTATTATTGTTTGGGAAAACTGAAAACATCCTGTACCTCAAAATAGCAGGCTGAGGCAGCAGCTATATATTAAAATATATAGACAAGTCTGGAATATGTGTTATATTATTTTTGTGACTTAATTATTTACATATCTGTCACAAATCTTTTTACTTTACACTTGTGTAATATGGGAGGGAAACTATAAACCAACTGGATCATTAATCAAGTTATGGAATAAAAGATATTGTGACATGTGACACACATAGTTACGTTCTCTGGCTGTATGAGTTCCATATTCTGTGTACAAGAAACACTTTTTCACGTCCTCGTTAAGACAGAACAGTAGGGCAGGGAGGAAAGCTGAATGTGACGTGCTCCATCATCATGTGCTTCTTCTGAAAAACATATGTAGTGAATTTTTATGTTTATACAGCCTTCATGAGGAAAATGCATCTTATTTGTAACTGCTTTGGCATGGGGAATACTTGTCAATATTACTGTTTCAAAAAAGGAATTTCTCTTCTAACTTTTATGCTTTTTCAGACTCATAATTTTTAGTTCTTATTCAAGTAGTTCCAAATGTGTGTTAGCAGAATGATTGTTAAATATCTGAACACTATACAGCTAAAATTCCAGAACTGCCTTTAAGAATAGCGAAATTTTTAAATATATGACATGCCAAATGGCATGTAGTCTTTTCATATCAATAATAAAAATATGATTGTCTAAGGTACATTTGCCTATCAGATCTTACTGCTAGTAAATGTATATCATCCACGTACAAATTACATAGTATACAGCTGTGAATGTTAATCTCCTAAAGCTGATTTAAATATTGATTGTATGCTAATTTGGGGGAATCATTTTTTCCTGTTATTATTGCTCTGATTAGGAAAGGAATTTGGTTAAGAAATACCAAGTCAATTAGCTGTGAGTGCATTCATTTGCTTCCCAGTTTGCTGTCTCTTCCTTTGCTCTCCCTGTCCATTCTCTCTACCATATTTCTTCCCCTCCCATTCATCAGCATCCACCTGCATTCTGTACCAATACATACTTTGCAACAGTAAACGTCTTGCCAGGATGTGTCATCCTGCCTTTATAATATAACACCTTTGGCTGACTATCGGTTCTGCATAAAACTCTTCTTTATTTTTTGACTTAGCATCCTCTGAGTTATTTCAGGCTTACATCAACATGAATAAGACCAATATAATTTAACTTATTTCTTCTACAAGATGGGAAAGAAAAGAGATGGGTGTTTTCATCTTAGTATATTAGGTATTGAACCATGGCTTGTATGACCAGAGTACAAGTGATGGTATAGGTTATAACATAACCAGAGTGAAAGCTATAGCTAAAAATCATAGTCATTTCTCTATCCTTAAATTCTGCTTTTGGTTTCTCAATAACAAAACAAAATGTTTTTTGTTTAATAGTGACTGATTATTGAAATCTCCAGCAAGGGTTAGAATGTTTTGCCGAAACAATTGTGGTATTCCACTTTCTGTCTTCCTGAAAATAAAAGACCTCCAACAAATGAAAATAAAATAGAGAAAAATGAATTATGTGGAAGAGTCTTGAACAGAAAAGCTGTCTTCTATCAATTTTGATGTCAGATGGTTTGTTTTTCTGCTGCTCATCTGTCTTCGAGCATTTGGCAGCAATAATTGGACTCTCCCTTTTTGATGCAAATGTTCTGAAGCTTCTGGAAAAGATGTTGGATGTTTATTTTTTAATTCTAAGTAGAATACTAATTAACTGTTTCAGGAGATAGTGCTTACCACGCAATGGTGTGATCTGTGGCGTAACACTGTTGTATCCACAGCCTTTTTTGGATGAATACCAGAGGTAGTGGGAAGAGTCCATGTTTGCATTAACTTTGGAGAGTTAAAGCAATGTGTCAGACAAACAGCATGAAGAACATGTAGGAAATTACCCTGATCTTCATAATTTCAATGTTTTGGACTAAATTTGAGTATATGGTTTAATTATAGTATCTATTTTTCCTTTGTTTTAAGTAGCAATACAGTGTCAAATAAACTCCTTTATAGAAATTAAAATATTTAACTCAACAGCCACATTTTCCCATTTTTCATTTAATGTTATTGTATTTGAATCTGTGGGTGTGGATTTGCCACATGGCTGCACCTTCACACCCATCCCCAGCAGGGCTTCAATGTGCTCCAAACACACCTTGCAGTGCTGGAAAGAACTAATCCTTCCAGAACACATTTTGCCTTCAAATGCATGCACCATTACATAGGAATTTTCATTTGGATAAGATAACAGCGTAGACATTGCTTTGTGAAGTTGTCTTAAAAATCAATTAGATTTTTCAGAGTTGTCATGTAATCTGTAGCTGAACCCGGAGCAGTTCCCTTTGTATTGTACTAACAATGTGCCATCCAAAACCTCAATGGCTGCTGTTCCTTGAGCAAGACAAATGGAAAGAAAACTGAAAAATCATGCAATGAAAACAAGACTATCCTTTAAAAGAGTAGTATGATTTCCCTCAGATTTTGTGAAAAACAAGCACAGGGCTGCTGCCAGTGTGTCTTCTGTTACCTAAATACCTCTATTCCTAATCCCTCACTCTTCCTCCAGCACTTCCATCTTAGAACTGGCCCACAGGCAAAAACTGGGGGCTGTAATTTTAAACATGCCTCTGCTAAAAATAAGCGTGCTGTCATGTTAACTGTTTATGTGCAAATGGCCAATTAGGCTTCATGCATATGCCCCAATGAGAAATCCAGTTGTTCTACCTGCAGATTATCTTGTCCATTGCATGAGTGTGTTTCTCAAAGCTGGCTTTTCTATATGAGTTTGCCTAGAACGACCATAACGCTGGTCCGGCTTTCTGCCTTTCTTAGTGTTTCACTGTATGCATCAAAATTTATCCTAATCCTTTTTTTTTGGTGTGCAATCAGTGCATCAGAAGTTTCATATTTACTTCCTTGTCCATTGCCAAAAAAATCCCCAATGACCTTTATTTTTGCAGTCCTAAGTATACATTCCAGCACTGCTTAGAGCTTCTGAAATAGATGATGTGCTAGTTCATGTAAACATAACCTAGATAGTACAGGGATTTTTGTCATGGACCTTGCTCTCGTATTTAAAAGAGCTTAGTTGAGTCCAAAAGGACTGAGGTCCTCTCTTTAGTTCTGTTCCAATAGGATCTGAACCCACACAATTTCTGTATGGTACTGCTGACCCCCAACTTTGGTGACCTGTGTTGAGTTGCTGAAATAATCCTGTAATCTTCAGTTAACTGATGTCAAAGGAAAATAAATAGACCATAAAAGAAGGATGACAGGGAAAAGACAAGAAGTACTTACAATAAGATGCCATTGTACTCCTCAGCTTTCCCTGCCAGGGAGTAATAACCTAAGGAATTAATTTTATCAGTATTGTTGAGTTTACTCAACTCAGCTCTGGCTGCTTCTCTTCTTGGTCTCCTTCTCTAATTCTTTGGAATGCTTTTAAGTTTTGCCACAAAATCATGAAATCTTCCCATGAAATGATGCCATTGGTTAAGGTTTGGTTTTACAATATAAGGCAGTAAAAATAAATGAGATCTAGCTGAAATATTTGATTTCCAAATTTTTTTTAGTTTTACATTTGCAATATGATGTTGAATTAAACACATGCCAACATTGTTATACATTTTATTGTGTAAAAGCCAAGCACTAGCTATGAATCATATCTGTAACGTGCTAATGAGAAAGATTTATGTATTCTTTGCTAAATTGTTTTGATTTCATTTAGTTGTATTTGTGTTGGAATTTACGTATGTATACAAATACTTTTTCTGTTGCCATCATCAACATACTTAGAACTGAATTCTGAATTGAGGTCCACAGCAATATTTTCTGGCTTGTTCTATCAGCTACAATGCCCATAAGCAAACTGATTTAGCAAGATGCATGGTGACATAGCACATTTGATATCAAAACGAAGACATTCTGTCTCGAATACATGAGAAGCCAGCACCCATCCCCAAGTACTAAGAGGAACACTGCCCTCATATTAAATTCTTTTGGTTGTTTTTGATCACAACCATTAATATGTTGTGTGGTTTTAGATATTTGGAGCTGGAAGTACAAATGCATTGATTATTGTGAAACAGTAACGTGTAACAACAATAACTTCATCTGTAATAAGGCATGCAACACAGTAATTACGGTGGGGTGGCTAAGAAAGCAATCTGGAATGAAGAGGTGGGGAAAAACCCTGGGAACCTGCTTGAACAAGAAATGCTTTGCAATTCTCTTCTCCTTTTGCATATTCCTTTGTCAGTTGGGCTCTCTAAGGGAAAACAGTTTGCAGCAATTTTTTTTTTTTACAGGCATATTTTCCTTCTCTTCCAATTTTAATCAGATAGAAGCAAATCCTGGCTTTGCTCCACAGGTATCTTTTTAGGTAGAAAGGCTGATAAGCAGCTGAGCTGCATGAATGAGGAGTCAAGGGCTCTGGCTTCCGAGGATAAAGGGATCCACTTAAGTAGATGCTTAAGTTGTACTAAAGTCCGTAAGTCATGAACCTGTACTTATGTCCTTTGCTTAATAAAAATGAACTCAAATACGTATTGGAACACTTTGCTGTTGGGGAAGGGCTAAGTTTCCCCCTGAGTATCCTCTGCTGCTTATGTCTTTCTTGCTCATTGGAGAATGATTTTTGGCATATAAAATACATAATCCCTTCTATCAAAGTCTTCACATTCAACTCCTCGATAACACAGAAATTAAACGGCCCTTCCATCCCAGCATGTAGAATGACCAGATGCCCAAACATTTTACTCAAACTACATTCAAGTACAAAGGCTCTGCCTTATTCTTCCAATAGGTATGAGCTCAGGCTTTCATATTTGTTTAGGAACACCTTGTGACTGTTTAAGCTCTGGAGATGACTCTTCCGATTTTGTTTTTTCCCATCATAGTACTTCAATCTGAAAAAATTATGATGTGTTTCATTATTGTGAATTTCTTTCCCTAATTGAATATCTGTTAGATGGAATTATGTAGTGCCTTGTGTAAATAATGCCTCTTACATTGGCTTTTATTCCGTAGCTAGGATGGGCTGTTCCCTTTGGAGCTGGATCACTGTCTATCCATGTTCAAGCCAAGTTTGCAATCTTCCCTGTTTGCTTTAAATTCATTTGTGATTGTGATTGGACTGCTCCCATCCACCCAAGCATGAGCTTAACTAGGCAAGCTTATGTGTAACAGCAACTAAATCTTATTATCATGGAACAGTCTTTGCACGGACTACACAGAATGTAGCAAATTGAAATAGTGGTTTCAATTTGAGCACATAAATATTTTCTCTGTTCCAGAATATTTTTTATGAAAGATAGCATAGAATCATTTAGGGTTGAAAAGACCCTTAAGAGTGAGTCCAGCTGTTAACCTAACACTCACAAGTTCATCCCTGAAGCATGACCATCAGTTCCGCATCTACACATATTTAATACCTCCAGGGGTGGCAACTCCACCACTGCCCTGCTTTCTTTAAGCACCTGCTTGTACTTCATGGTAAACTCTAAGAACTAATTTTTAAGAAACCTCAGCTCTAATCCAAAGCATTTTTAAAGGGAGATGGATGAAATGCTAATCTTGGCCATATAGTGTGTAAGGTCTCTGATTTACTTTTTAAATTTAGGCTCCAAAGTTCTTAGAAGAATCAACTTAAACCTATGGACTAACCACACTAAAATATTGTAGGAGAAATTTGTTAAATTACAATTTAAGATTTTTCCAAATATCTCAAACTTCTGAGGAGAATAATGATAAAGAATGTTTTGCTGTAAAATGGAAGAAGAGGGGAGAACAATATGAGAAACAATAAAAGCCATGGAAATTATGCTACTTTAACTTGCTATCTGTGATTCTGTCATGCCATAGACATCTATGCAATACTGAAAATCCATACCACTGGTTTAATGACTAGTTTCATAAATGTAAAGCAAAGCACACCCGTTAGCACGGTGTTTTATATTTATATAAATGTCTTGTCTTGAAACACTGGAGAGGTTTTCATTGATTCTTATGATAGCTCTGTAACAGGAGAGTGATTTATGCCATTACCAGGAAGTTAATACATAGGCCTAAAGTGAATTTACACCCTGACTGCACCATCCCTCTTGTTGGCACATAGCACTCAAAGATTGGGGGTGTTTTACTCTCCTCTATCAGGCTGATATCCATTCAGCAGTTTAGAACTGAGCTTTCTAGAGTATTTATGTAATTTTGCTTGATTGTTTCTTACATCACAGTTTGCCGGCTCCTGGGTTTCAACCTTCACTTTTTCCGGCGGGTTTTTCGGACATTTATAGCCAACTGTAGTCAAACCTTGCTGGACTTCATGTAACCAAGTTGGAAATAAATTGTGATTTTATCTAATCTAACTTCAACATAAGGACAAATTGAAGTTTTGAAAGATTGGAATAAAAGCTGCATGAGTGTAAGCGTGTCTAACATTTTTACTAGGACAAAACCTTAAAGGACATCTGTCATGACAGGGAATTTTGAAACACTGACTATATATATGTCTATCAAATTAACGCATGATTAGACTTTGGTGGGATGGGAACTGATCATTTGTTCTTAGAACTTAATTTCACATCACAGGTATTTTATTTGTTTTGATTTCGCACATCACTAAAATGTGTTTTTAAAAAGGTTGGTTAAAGGTGTTAGGGCAAGAACATAATTTATTTAAATACACTTGGAGAACATAGAGGTATAGTAATATATCAAAATATGTATAATTGAGAGTTTCCATAACAATTATTGGGAGCAGAGCATTGCACAAGGGGCATACCCAATTAGATCACTACATTCCTGTCACCCATACTTTTTATTTATTGTACAATCCAGTGGATTTTACTGTAAGAAACTTCTAAAGATTATATTGCAACCATGTTTGTCTCTCAGCTCCAGCATAGAACAAACAGGGAATTTTTTTCTGCCAAATTCTCCTAAAAGCGCAAGTGTTTCTTTAGTAGTTAAGTTTTTTAAAAGCACAGAGATTTCTTTAAAAATCTACTGTTAGGTAGAAGTAAGAGCTGGAGTCCCAGATTCCTGGCCTTTGGTGGCCCCTCTGGACTTGTCTGCAATGGTCTTTCCATTGAGAATTCCTTTTATGGGTTTTGTTTTCTGAATTCCTTCACTGTAGTACTTGCATTCAGAAAATGACTACTGGTTTAATTATGTGAAAAAAATTGTTTTTCGTAACTCCTCCCACTGAGCATTCTCTCTCTCATAGAAGATATTGCATAAGAAGTAGCTGATAAATACTGTGACTTAGTCTTCAAGAGTATATGTATCATTTAATTTAAATTAATTAGGCATTAATATTCAATTAACTCTGAAATAACCCTCTGACTATTGTGTCCAATAGTTTAATTTTTTTCTTTTTAAGAGAGACATCTGTATCCTTATGTAAAGGAGTGAATGGATTTGTTGGGAGCTCACAACTATCTCTGTGGTAGGGCACAAATATTTAATTTAAACAATATATGAATGATCAGAAATAACAAGAACAGCAAAAATGTGCTGGTTTTAGTCTGTGATAATAATACAGAATTATATGAAACCCTACTTTATATATTTTTACATGAAGACTATGAAGTTACTTCATACAGAAAAAATCAGGTCCATGGACGATAGAGTGATTGGTGTAATTCCTTTCCTCATTCAGAACAGAATTTTGATCTCCGTTCTTAACAAATTAATTCAGTACATTTTATGCAACATTAGGGACTTAGCTGCTTCTTCAAGTGTTCAGCAATTGTAGTTCTTGTACCCTTATAATTTGGTGCTGTGTTACATCTCTTTCTTTTATTGAAAAAGCTTTCAAAGTCGTTATAAGATATCTTGACATCAATGATAATTCATTTTTGTAATTTTGAAAATTAGATTACTACATAATGGACAGCTGCTAATATGTACCTTGGAACGCTTCACTTTATTAATGATTTTTGATGTCTTGTTTTCTCGCTCTTTGGATTCAGCTCCTCTTTCACTCAGGTATCTTGGTGTCCCTAAGCCTTTCTGGGCCACAGCTGGAGAAAGTGGTGATTGACAGGACCCTGGTGGGGAAGCTCATCTCCGACACCATCAGTGATGGTAATTACACCCATGTGCAAATCAATTGCCTGCATTAACAATAGAGTAGAGAAACAGTATGTCAACAGGTAGACTAATTATTGCCACTGGGGACTTGCAAACACAACAAGTAATTGCATGTAATGCTATAGTTACAACCCTCAGGACTAAGAACACTTTAAGAATAATATTTAACATCAAAGTTTTCAGGCTTGTCAAATGCTGCATGGGTTTCTAAAATTCCGTTTCTTACACATTGTAATCGCTGTGAACATGCCATTTGAACTTGTCATGTTTGTTTCGTAAGTGGGAAAATGGGACAGAACCAAGCATTAGCCAATTAAATAATTACATGGGATAGTTATTATTAAAGTTGTTATTAAAAAAAGGCTGGATAACATTAGTTATGTGGAGGTGTTCTGATTTAGTTTCTTGATACCCAGAATCTCACTATTGTTATTAACTAGTGGCTGCTAAAATTAAGTTTTCATTTAATGCAGAAGAAAACTTACAAAAGTCTCCCTATTTTCCACAGCTTTATGATATGACTCATATCATTGAGAAATCAATTGGTATCTTGGCTTCTGCACAAGTAGGAGTATGAAATTTTGGTGTGAGAAATATTACATGTGTACTACCTTCCAAACTCTCTAAGAGTAGACTCTCATTACATCCTTCTAGTAAGAATATGTACTAAATTCAGGTTTGATCTTTAATGATTAATTTTTCTCCATACCCAGGCATCTGTTGAATTTACATTTAGTACAAGAAGCCTGTATAAAAATAATAGTTCTTACTTCAACAATTGTGTATATGTAGAAATGGATAACGGTTACAATCTGCCAGAATTACTTATGAAATGGTTGTAATTCTCATTCAGAGTAGCATGTCCTCTTAACATTTGGAATAAAGGTCAAATTGTGTGCACAAAATACAGAATTACTACTTTTATAATCCTCCTGCATCTCAGAAAGTCCTCCTGATTCTTATTATTTATAGGCAAAATTTCATCAGCATCTGAGGTTTGTTGTAGCTCATCTTTAATGTAAACTATGTCTGTGAGGACATCAAAATATTTTAACTGTGTACACAGATATTGAGGACACCATATTCAGTGGTTTTCAATTTTCACGTGTGCACAGGATCTCAGTTATAGCTCCTGAATCACCTTATCAGATGCTTTATCACCTTTTTTTTTTCTCCCAAAAAGCTAGTGTAAATGTTACGTTTCAAAGGCAATTATTTGGCTCTAAACTCTACCCTTTAGTATTTGCATACCAAATACTTCAGAGTTGTGCCAGGACATGACTGTTGGAAAATGCAAGTGGTTATAAATCAGACTAAAGAAAAGCAATGTTGAGTAGCCAGTTTTCCATGCTTATATGTAAGATTAAACTGTCAATCTACTTAAGGATATGTAAAATTTAGGTTCAAGAATCTGGGATATTAGTAATAAATGCTTTTTTTTTTTTTTTTTTTTTTTTTTTAGTTTGTTTTTTGGAGGTTGTTCCACAGCGTTTTCTTTGTCTTTGTTTGTTTCTATCTCTGATTCCGCTTTAATTGGCATTTTCCTTTTTGGAGAGATTTCTGAGCTTACAGTCTGAGCACAGCTTTCTAGCTTTATTTTAAACCATCAGTGTTTCTTCAGTGTTCTGGTACTACTCATCCTGATGACTCACTTCATACTCAGACCTCTCTTCAAGTGTGGGTGCTGGTTGAATAACTGGGTAATACTTGGGAAAAATCCTAGATACTATTCTCTAGGTAATTTTCATTGTCAGATTACTTAATCACTTTTATACTGAACTAATTTGGTCTAGCACCACCTTATGATAACACTGGGGCTTCCACTGAGCTTTTCCAGACTCCAAGGGAGTCTGTTCCATCTTGGTTGCTTGTATTGTTTGGGTATCCCCACATGAAGCTTTCAAAAAATTCATAACCCCTCTAAAGCCTAATCCTGCATGTAACAGCCTCCTTGGTGTCTGCAGCAGCACCAGGAGCCTTACAATGTCAAAATACCAGATACACCTCAAGTGCGAATTTGCATTTGTCACCCTTAAAACAAGCTAAGCTGTATGAGGTGCATTTCTGAAATACTGGTGGATGTAACCATAAGGAAAAAAAAACTGAAAGTTGAATACTGAGATGAAAATTAATATGGAAGGGCATAAAATGTATATTGAAATGTAGTGGCAATTTGAAATGAGATCATTTATTCAGGTGTATATAATCAGAATATTCCCTAGGCTTTATTTCTCATTTCCAAGAAGGTCCTGACAGGATGACACACTGATGTTTTAGGACATTACAGGACTTTCACTGTAATATTTAAGACACTGTCTTGTAAAAAATTGCTTTTTTGTAGTGTCTCAGTGGAGTGTTCACTACTTTGTTTTGTTACTAGAAACAGGTATTACAGTGCTGACAGTTTTTATTTGGGTTTTTTTTTCAGGTGTTCTTACAGACAATTTCATCATCTTGTCATTTGAGGACCATAACCAACTCTGCTTTATTCAGTTTACAAAAACAGTGGATTCTCCTGATGTAAACAAAAGACTGGAAAAGCTCTCTTGTTTGGACTTTAAGGTATAGCTGCTAAATGGTGACTGCAAATATTGCAGGAACTATACATCATGAATCACTGGTGTTCACTAATACTGTATAGCAGCATAAATTGCAGACCTTTATATAATTGACCAGAGCAGCTCATACTCTAAAAATGGCAGTTACTGAAAAGACAAAAAAAAAATTACAATGGATTCTGAGTTAAGAAGTTAAAATACTGTGCCAAGAGGGATCCAAATTTCTGCTGTGTTTGTTTTCAGACACACATTTGAGTTACCCCTGCTTGACAGTTTACCTTGTGTCCATTGAGCAGCAGTAAGTGACCCTTGGCACATTCTTGGGATCTAATAAGCATGAAACGAAGTCTGTAATGGTAAACCTCAGTGTAAAAGATTTAAGTTAATGCATTTTACCTCTTGTTTGTTGTGGGCTGAAAACACACACACGGTCAATTACTGTGGCTCAGCTGATAGACACAAACACACGAAGCTCTGGTATTTTGGTGTATCTGTCTGAGATCCAAGGCTGTTGTAATTCTTTGCAGAAATCTTAATTTCGCCTCTAGTTACAATAATGGTGTTGTTGGGAGAGTCGCTTTTAGAATTAAGCCACTGAGTAAGGAATCAAGACATAGAAGCTGAGTTTCTCGCCGCTGGCCAACTATGTGTGTGACCTCAGGCAAGTGACTTGGTGCCCCTGTGTCTCAATTCACAGTGAAGATTGAAATACTCCCTTTTAGCAGCCCATTTTGTGTGGTTGTGTGTTCACTACAATGACAGCAGCAGGTGAAAGGTAGCCTAGAGGAAGCTGAGCTGGTTTTAAACTACCCAGTCTGGAGGTCAGTGGAAACCAGCTCATCTCAACATGAGTGACACTGTGTCTCGGATGGATTGGTCTGGGTAGACATAACTTATTTTAACCATAAGCACTTTGGCAACAGCACACCACTTCCTTAGGTGGAAGTGCTTGGTGCTACAGCAATATGAAAAAATAATCAGCCAATGCAATTAACTTTGAACAGTTCAAATAGAAAAGCGGCTGCATCCAATTCACTGCAAGAATGAAGAAGGGTCAAGCCTTTTCCCAAGAAATGTAAAAAGATGTTGTGAGCAGAAGAGAGAGTTTGTATTTATTTCAGACTGGATAAACATTAAAGAAAACAATCTTGTGATAGCAAATATTTTCCCCTTGACAACCCCTCAGTAATTTGCTTCCTCACATAAGGGAGTTTGCATCTGCAAGGCAAGCTTTTTAAGGATATGTTTAATTTAAGTTTTGCCATAATGTGTTTTAACTTGCTTGGGAGAAATACTTTCTGCTAGGATTAATATCTAATACATTTTCCAGGCTGTTTCAGTTCAGGGCCTCTTTTCAGCAATGGCTTGTGTTTGCAAGATTGATCCAACCTCTATAACGTGGATTTGAGACAGTTCACTGTTCACTGGGAACTGAGCTGATACGTACTTTACTTTAAAATGCTGTGCCTTGTGCCTGGCCCGTGGTGTTCATTGAGGCTGTGCTTTGGGAGCGAGTGTGGTGTGTGGTGGTGCTTTTTCCTTAACAGCACAAAAGTTTAATGAAGAAGCTGTGGTGAACTGCCTTTGTCATTGAAGTGTGAGGGCCATAGGTCCTGACTTAATGTTTAGCAAAACCAGGAATATCTACTGCATTCCTTGAAACGGTTGTTAAGTTCAGCTCTTTGCTGACACAGCTGAGCATCTCGAAACACCTCCACACTCACCGTTAACTTCGCTTTCTCTTGAAATCAGGGGGAATCACTGTGGAATATTTCTCTGCCAACCAAAAAAAAAGTCATTTGCATTTTTTAATTGAGTGTTCTTTTGTGTGAGGCTTGCTAGTTAGGCAGCTAAATACAATTTTTATTATCTTCAGAATTGAACCAGCATGAGACTGAAGAAAGTATTATTCACTTCTGCAATAATATTGTGTGAGCTCTCTGCATTGATTTAGAGTTCTTCATGGCTGATTTTGGTCAAGCTTCCAAAAGCTGAAAGATCACAGACACAGCACTAGTGTCACTCTCAGCAGAAAAAAAGGATGGTTCTCCTTTGCACCTGTGCAAACTTGTAACACTACGTAACAATATGTAACGATAACAGATGTTGGGGGTTTAGGAGATAAAAACGTTCTTTAGAGTTGGGGGTTTTTTTTCAAGAGAAACTGAACAAACAAGGTAGCGTGCATTGGTACAGAACTAACGCAGGATTAAACTCTGGAGCCAAGACTCAGGAAATTTGATTGCAGTCTTCATTTCTGCCTCTGACTTTTGATGTAGCCTAGAGAAATGTAGTATTTGGGTTTACATTCCCATTTCTAAAATGAGGAAAGTGCTATGAATGATATAATTAAATTTCTGACATATTATCATTGTAATGATAAGCAGCTTCACAACAGTGTCCAGGCTCATGGTGGGCAAAATTGGCAGCAGTGCTGGACTGACAGAGTTCTGCCAATAATAAGAACAAGTCAACCATGTTTTCCTCCTCACAGCTTGATATTTATCCAAAAGTTGAGTTTTTTACACAGTGCGTACCTAAATGAATGATCCTCTCCCTTTTTAATTGATACCACCTTGAATTTTATTTGTACTTTGAAACAATAAAGGAAGACCTATTATTATAGATCACTACAGTCTTGAAGACCAGCAAAATAGGAAACCAACTATTACTATTTGCCTTTTCTCAGTGACATGAGTCTGTGTTTGAGAGTGACATGTCTAATGCAAGACATTAAGGCTTACAAAGATTTGTGGCTGTTATGACATGTAAGATTGTCATGAGCGGTTGACACTTTAATACAGGACTAATTAATACTTGTGGACGCATTTGTGCTTTTCCAGCCTAATCAATGTGTTGTCACCAAATTAGCTATTTATATATGGTTCTAATTCAAGTGGCAGCTACCTACTAACTACTGTGTTTGTTTTACCTTTACCTGTTAATGTATTTTGACAAGTAAAACACAGAATATTCTGAAGATATTGACCTTTTGCAAATTTTTCCTGTTTGTGTTTTTTTAATGTTTCAATTTACTGAAGGAGACAGAACAAGGAGTTAAATGTTTACCATGAGAGAACAACATTGGTAATTACTTTGATTTCAGTTGCTTTTGATGTGTATTCATGGGATGAAGAGGTCAATAATATTATGACCATGCAAATAGAAAAGGGTTCTTTTTGACCATATAAAAAACAGCAAAGGATTATTAAAGCATTAACCTTGATTTTAATGGCCTTGGTTGAGAGCTGAGATCACAATTTGGATGAGCCTGATTATTTACTAAATACAATACATAAATGCAACGGGTTCTTAACACCCATTGCACTCTGGCATTATCGCATTACTGCCAGCCTTTGTTGCCTTACAGACAGGAATATGAAAGCAATCTGTCATGTAGTGAGACTGGCTCCAGAAGCATTTCTCTGATAAGAAGACCCCCTGCCCTTTGCTAGTGTCTGGTCCAGTAGGCTTAGCCATGCGCTTAATCCCCAGAAAGTGGTTCGATTATTGCTGACCAGCAATGGCAAGATAGTTTTTTTTTCCCCTAGCTATCAACCTTCCATTAATTCCTTAAGCAGAAATGCGGTGCAATCTATATTTCCTTGGCATGTGTCACCCAGATGGTGCACTGCTCATGTTTTCAAATAACCATGCTCCAAATAACAGAGTTTGAATAATAAATTCCACAAATCCTTCCTGAGAAAGAGGCACAATTCTCAAGAGCTGCATAAACTTTACGCATGATGCTGTAGCTCATCCACATTATGCAGAAAAGTATATATTCTTTCACAAAGCAGATATTTGTGTTTCCATTCCTTAATTTCGGGAGGAAAAAGAAAGATATATGTTTGCTCAAATACTGTAGAATATATTTAATATTTGATTATGTCTTAAACACTAGCCTTAGCTCCGTGGTCAGCTTTGCAGAACTTGTCATTTAATATGGCTAAGCTTAAATCCTGTGTGGAGGTCGATGCTGTCAAGCAACCATGACTGTACATTTTGGTATTGATTGGAGTCATTGCAGTAAATTCCTTCTTAACTCATATTCCTTTCCATCCCAATCCCCTCCCCACAGATAAAAGTGTGAGCATGTCTTTCTGTCTGAGGAGATATTTTTCACGTTTACAGACAGCCTATATGAAGATATATGTACGCAGTGCTCTGTGTATATATACATTCTTTCTCACACATCCAAAGTAAATGTTCCCATTTGCTCCTACTATGCTGTTTTATCACCTCAAATATTTCCTGCATTTTTTTCTTCTATCAGATTTCTTATGTTGATATACTTGGACCAGAAGGTCGAAGGATGAAACGTCACCTGGCAATAAACTGTATGCAAGATATGGTCATTTGCTGGTGGTCAGCAGCTAGTGATGGAGCATGGCCTTGGTCTCCTATTTCCTGTGAGAGGGACAGAGCCAACCTATTGCTATTAGGCTGTGCACATGGCAAATTGGAGGTAAAGTGATGAACTCTCTTGTTAAATGATTTTTTTTTCTTTTCATTTACTAAAGAAATAACTATTCAACTTAAATGCATATTCAAGTAGATATTAAGAATACATATGATTAAAACATAAGACAGGAAGATCAGCCATTCTAATCTTAAAAACAAAGGTTTGTCGTTTAACAAAAAAGCATCTTATTTTTTTTTTACTATTTTCACATCAAAACTGTCAAACTGAGAAATGTAGCCAGGAAGTTAGGTCTTTGTAATGGAATAGCTTTGGTGCTGCTAACACTGAAAATAGAAGTGTCAGAGTTCCACTAGCAAACTCTAATCTGAGTTAGTAATGGTAACTGTTGCATGCACGTCTGATGCAATTATTTTACGTTGTCTGCAATGTTAACTGATACGCATTTTACATCTCTTTCAAGTGTTTTTCATAAAATAGTAGCTATGCCCAGTTGGTGTTTAAATTTTTTGTTATGAGTATTGATCAAATCAGGGACCGATATTTTTCAAAAAGGGGAAGTCAAAGCTCCCCATCTACAGGTGGGAATGTAAGCTATGAGTTAGGACAAAGCTGCAAGCTCACCCTCTTCCTGACACTTGCTGAGCTTACCTTTTTAGGCAGACGTTTTCATTTCAGTTATTTTATTTTTGTTTCACCTATTTAAGAATATTTGAATCCAGTTTGTCTGGTTAGGTAGCAATATAAAAACAAAGCTCTCTGGGCATACTCTGAAATATCTGGAGCCTGAATTTAAAATGTAAAAGCTTTTCTAGTCTAACATCATGTACAGAAGCTCCTGCATTTGGAATTTTATTTTTGGTTCATCTTTACTCATTTCTAATATGGACTAAAAAGGCACTGACTGTGGGAGAAGAGCACAAACTTGAGGATCAGCTGTGGAATAGCTGTTCTGGATTATCTATTGCAGACTATTTCCCTGTAGGGAAAACCCCTAAGTAACACTTAAGAATAAACTACTCTTATTACAAAGAGCATCCTCCTCTCTTTAATTAGGGAAGATGTAAATGTTTTAATGTCTTGGAACTATTACCTTTATAACTAATATTCATTTAAGTGAGATTCTTTTCCCTTGGGATTCTTTACCTATTGAAAGCGAAGAGAAAACATAGTTGAGACAGCTTTTCTTATTTCTGTCATTAGTCATTGTAGAATTGAAGTTTAAATTACCTCCAGCTCTGCCTTCTTTACTTCTTTTCAATTGACCTCACTCCACTTACGGTCATCTTTGACTCATCTCTCTCCTCTCCCTGATCTACACCTGTAGTTCTCCATTCCCCCTGCAGCTATGCCAAATCACATAGAAAAAATTACTCTGGGAGCTAAAATGTGTGACTGTTCTTTGTAAGCTTTTCCAGCCTAGTCCCTGGGCCAGTTTGATATTATGAAACTTCATCCTACTAACATTTCAGACCTTATTTCTTACTATGACTTCTGTATGTCCAAGTTCTGACAACAACATTCCCGTGCCTTTTTTTTCCCTTTCCACATTTTCCAGAAATCTCTCTAATGCCACCAATAGCAGTTCGCAGTCTCTGCTTTCTGAAATGTTTTTTAGAGACTCTTTTTTATTAAGAAATTCAGAGAAACCACCCTGTCAGTTTAAAGCTGTATTTTATTTTATATGTTTTAGGGAGATTTCCAAATCATAGCACTCCCCTGCATCTTTCAATACACCTTGTTTTATCCTTTTCTGGTTTAAACCCTAGTATAGTCCCAAGCACATCACTGGTGCTTTGCACAATAATGATAATAAACATTCACTGAGGCTCTAAGCCTAAGGTCATAATAATTTTAATTTGGCCCATAGTGTAACAGAAATATAAGAAAATTCTTTTTAAAAGAAGCACTGCCAGATTTGACTGTTCAGTTGCTTTCCCCTTTCTGATTCTTTGCCTGTACTTGTCTGTTTTAATTCTAAGATCTTCAGATGAAATTTCTTTTCCTATATTTATCAATAACATACCAAGCACTAGGCCAGGGCTATGGAAAATTTAGTCATATATGAATTACAAACTGTCTTGCTGGCATCAATTAGGCTGTTCCATGTACGCAGCTCTTGGATGCTCAGGAAGGCTCAAGTCATGCTGCCTATACACTTTACCTGTATAACCATGGCATGTCACCCATGGTACTGTTTGCTTGAGGTTTTTTATTTGATTTCTCTAGCATTCCTTATGGGCAGGAGTTAAAATCCTGTGCATGGATGGGAGAATGTCATAACCCAGCAGTTCTAGAAATAGGACCAACCCTCAGTCTGCATTTAACTGAGGTACATTTTTCCCCTACAGTCTTGGAGGGGAATTGTAGCTTAACACCTTTAACTTCTGCAGGCCATTTAATAGCTTATACATGAGAAAAAGCATAGTTAGCATTTCTAGAGAGCTTGTAAACAGTTACTCTCTGGGTCAGATACCAGAAAAACACAGTGGTTCTGTAATCATGCGTATTTGCCTCTTTGCCTCTAAGCCCTTCCCATTTATAGTATTCCTAAGGTATAGTTTTGAAATAAAAACACACATGCCATTGTTACTCATGAAAGTAAATCCATAGTTATCATATTTGACCTGTAAAATGAATTTACTCCCAGTAAAAGATTATTGTCAACAGAAGAAGAATGAGAAGCATGAGCTTACTGAGTTTAGAGCATTTATCAAAGAGAAGTGCAGCAAAGCAGTACCACTAACATTTTACTTGAAAACAGTAGTATCAGTCAGATAAAACACCATTATTATCTAGAATTAAGAGAAAAACAGAAATTGCTGAATAACAAGACCATAAAGAGCTGTTTGGGATGTTGGATTTATGAAACCAAGCCCAAGGAAATGAATGGGTGCTCCCCACAGCCATCACCTCAGTGCTGACCTACAGAAACCACAAAACGACCTGGCAGCTGCTGCCACTCCTGTTGTTGGGGCAGAGCAAAGGTAAATGGGCACTTATTTGATACTACTTCCTGCTTGGAAGAATTTTCTGAGTGATGCTGGCTGCCCACTATAAGAGTGCTTATTAGGATGAGGACGGGAATAGCTCCAGGATGAGACAACTCAACCCCTCATCATGATCATCACCTGTTACTACACGTTCTGTGTTGGGATGATTCACACTGCACATGGAGTGTTTGGGCTATTGTGTACTTCAGCAGCTTTTCAGCTTAGGGAAGGAAATACATTTTACTTTTTAAACACATTCTAATTGGATTTGAATTTTGCCACGTGGCTTTATATTTTAGCATTTGCTACTCTTAAGGCTACAGGTAACCACTATTCCTCCACAAACGGAAATAACTTCTTTGTTGCAAATCTTGACTTATTTTACTGATTTTTTTTTTTTCTGAGATCACTGTTTACTGTGTTGAATGCTGTTAGGTTTGTTGAAGAATTGTCCCTTGAAGAAATAAAAATGCTTTTCTCTTTAGCATGTGACTTTGCTTCAATGTGCGATGCATGTTGCTGCAGGAGTATTTATCTGTTGGACCTTTGTCTCCTTTCCTGTGGGCATGGGTTTTCTCTAGTAAACTCACCCATTTTCTAATTTATTTATTTATTTATCAGGATTTTGTTTGGTTTATTTTGTTTGGGGTTTGTTGGGTTTTTTTAACGTTAAAATACCAGCGATCAAAGAATGTTATTTAAATTGTCTTCCTGTGGAGATAATGCTGGTATTTTGATCTCAAAACCAGAAGAGGAATCTTCCAGAAATTATTTCAAACAATTTGCTATGAATGAATAGGATCTGATGTGAAATCATCTTTGTATTAAATGCTTTGGGAGAAAGTCATGTTAAAATCAACATGAACTTTATTCTGCAAACACAAATTAACAGGAGGTGCTGGTGCCAGGGCTCAGTTACTGTAGCACTTTGCATTTGTCTTCACCATTCTTATTTTCACTCCATTTAGTGCTAGTGGAAATGACTGAAATTATACTTCAATCTTGTGGAAAAAATAATTTCCCTGAGAGAGAATATTATTTTTCTTTCTCCCAAGAGATAATATTTAATAGTTATTGCTCTCACATTGTGCCTCGGATTTGTGAAATAAGCACAGCAGATCTTTTCTGTGTGAGCTGTCCTACAGTTACTGGAGTGCTCAGAAAAAACGGCTACCCTGAGTGCCTGAATGGCTGAAATGCCTCTCACACACATACAGCACAGAATGTGAAATCCTCAGTGTCACATTGGGTTAGAAGTTCAATGAATAATAGAGGATAAAGATGATGATGATAAATTTTGAAAGAAAACAAGAATAAGTGTTGACTGGAGATCTAAATAATAAGATTGCATGTAGGTCTATAGATACAATGCAGCCAAGTAAGTAATCTAGAGAAGGAACCTTTCATTTTTATTTAGAAATGTTGTAAAATAGGGTGGTTTTTTTCCTTTCATTTTCACCGTGTTGTATTTAAAACTATTTTACTCTGGTGTGCACCACACTTCCCACTTTACATTTCTAATTAAAATGTTTGTTGCTATTTGGAACCTCACTGTGTGAAATTAAATAAACACTTTTATAACATCCATAACATAAATCAAACATTTTTTTTCTCATCTGAAAGACAAACAATTCAGTCACAGCAAGCTTATTTCTCTGTTTCTTTTGTTTTCTTTTTTTCATCTGCCTGGTAAGCCAATTTTCTGCTTAAGAACTACTGGTTAAAGCTTTTACTTGTTTTGATATGTGGACTTTATCCTTTCCCAGCACTCTATGCAAAATACTTCAATTTTAAGTGTTCAAAGATTTTCACTGAGAAGAGCAATACTGCCCACACAAGCTAGCGCTGTTATTTCTCTCAAACATAAAAGGAAAGAGTGTGTTTTAAATAGCGCAGCAGGCCTCTTATTTACAAAGATTAACAGATTCCTTTACTTGGATTGTTATGATTCCTGGCTCTAGGATTTGAGAACCTGGCATGTGTAGCATCCCTCGTCCTGCTGATGAGCTGATGCAGAGTCCAGGCCAGTAGTACAAGGGGAAAACAATAAAAATGTGCAGTAGTGGTGCATGACTTCTACATTACTAGGGGAAATATGTATCAATTACATGGACAGTATTTAAATGCACCTACTGTATTTTTTGTAGCATTCATCTCATTAAACTTTTAAATTTTTAAATTATGTATTTTTTTAAAAGAAAGTAATTGGTTTCACTTCATGCAAAATACATCTAGAAATCTCTTCTTGAAATCCAAGGCTGGGTGCTTATTCCAAGATTTATGGGCAGTGTTTAACACTGAATGGACTCTATACCCTGCCATGTGATATTACAGCTCTGTCTTTTCAGATCCACTGCCCTGCTGCCTCCTCCACAAATCTGACACTTGTCCTACCCATTTCTGAGGAAACTCCTCCAGCTTTTGCTTTCCAATTCCATCAGCAAATGTTTTGGTAAATGTTTATTGTAACCTTTCAGAGTTCCAGAGAACTGCTGCTCATCAGGAAGGAATCTCAGCGGACTCCTTTAAAAGGAATGCTAAGGCGCTATATGCACTACGTTTACTACCATGTGGCTACTTACCAGATAGAAGAACAATTGTCAGAATACCATCGTCTTGGGGAAAAAAAGTTTTGATTATTAGGCTTATCTTTCAAAAGCATTATCTTAGCATTATTAGTGTTTCTGTAGTTGTGTCTCTCTCTTCTATAGCTTTTCAGTTAGCGGCATGAAGAATGGGTAATAAAAGTAATTTCTGATAGAGAAGCCCAAATCTTCCTTCTCAGATGAAACAAGATTCATTTTTCCCCTTCAGAATGCTGAATACCAGTTACATTCAGCAGAACTGGAAGGCAGAACAAAGAGGTCTCTCGTCTTGGTTCTCTTCCTGCAAGAGGCACATGAGGCCACTCATGCATGAGAAGCAGCTTATCTGTTCCAATCTAAGGAGAACTGTTTCTCTTGTTTTCAGCCAGAATATGAACAGCAGTGTCTAGAAAGGTTTCCTTTAAGCCTTGTGTGTTTCAACATTATGCCAAAACTTGTGTTTTGAAAGGCAACAAAGAGTTTTTCTCCTTGCAGGAGCTTTTTCCTAGTTTAGAATTGTGTTATATACAGCAACCAGCCCTACCCTAGACTTCATTTCAAGGACTTGGTCTCAAAATTATGTGAAGCCAGGAAGCTTCTCATCTCAAGACTCATTAGATTAGTCTTCCAAAATGCAAGATTTTACTTCCTTTTAAATTCAAGGTAGTGATCATAATTTTGTCCTACTTTTGCTCTAAGAAGGCAGAACAAAATTATGAATTGGGTGCAGTTTACTTGCTGAATCTCCAACAATCATATGGCAACATTTATTTTTCTGTGACTGTTTCTGCGCTATTTTCCTCCAGTCACTCCTATAGAGTTACAAAATCCACGTTTCACATATTTTCTTCTCTATTGCCTTAACCTTCAAGGCCAGTCTCTCTTCAGAATTTAATAGTGCTTTCAAGCTCTCATCTCTCATATGCTTGGTTATTGTGTGGATCTTCATGACTTTCTTGCAGCTTTTGAAGAGTTGTCCAGAGAAAAATACTGGTTTGGGGTCAAAATATGTAGCAGAATAATGCAGTACATTGAAACCTGCCACGGGAAAGACAGAAATCTGAGTCCCAGAGGGCCTCAAGGCTCGTTTCACTGAAGTTATGGAAGCTTTGAAGACTTGCTTGGGCAAGATTTCTGTTTCACACATTTGAAAGGGGGCTACCTGGTCTCTATACATACTTTTCAGGAAAACTGCAGAACAAACAATAACACTTCACTTTGTCTTTATTTGGGGTTAGGGAAGTCTGTGGTCATAGGAATCCTTTGTCCACAGTAACGACTTTTAGGAGTTTCCTTGCCATGCAATTTAACACCCTGATAAACTCACTTCTGCAGCTCTAACAGCTGCACAGTATCCACTGCAACATTTTGTGGGCATAAAATGACTAGTTGCAGGGGCTAAGCCGTTGATGAGCGAATGGTTGAGGTGAGAAAATGTTTTTCAGGCTATAAAAGCAGTGTAATCTTTTATTTCCTCTTTGATATATATTTTCATGGATCTCTGTTGAGATTGGTTGATGTGGTTTTCACAGGTTGGACACTTTGGCTTCTGCATTAAGTGGTTCTTTGCATGTCCCTAGCTACTTCTCTTAAAGTAGCAGACTTTTGAATTAACTGTCAGCTGGTTTCCAGCCAGCAAATTGTAATAATCCCTTTTTTTTCTTTCTTTTGAATGTGAAACCCTTTTGCTGACAGAATAAGTGAACTGTCAGAACAAAAACATCCTAATCAGTCCAATCAACATCTCGAAAAGCATGTTTATAAATTTATCAGTTACTTTAGAAGTAATGGGTGGTATGCAAAAAAACATCTGAATTTCTTATTCTCCTTTGCAGGATGAAAGGCTAAATTGCATGTTCAGTTGGTCTTGTGATCTGTGGAAATCAAATTTAAATTGTTCTAACATAATGTGTGCCTTTCTGTTTTCAACCTGAAATTTCCAGATTTCTTTCCTTACCTTCTCTACTTTTTAATCACATTTTTTACCCCTTTCTGTGCTTTCATACCACCTGGACTCCAGGGCCTTCCAAAAGTTGTGGCAGGTCAGCAGCTTTAATTTACAGTGAAGATTGCTGTGGGTATTCCTGAGGGTGGGGTTCAGCTCAGGTTTACATTTTCCTTTGAGTCTTTATTTCTGCATGAATGAACACCAGCAAGTTTCTGACTGACTTCCACTACACTCATTCTTCTAGAGACACGGGTTTTCCCTCTACTTTTTGTGAAATAACTTTTCATAAGCTCATCTGTAACTTATTTACAGCTGGTTTTCGTCCCGCAGTTTCCCTGCTCAAATCCTGTACAACACCTCTTGTTCAAACCCATTTATCATATTTTCATTATCATGAATCTTCACTGGTCTCCACTGCTGCCTCCACCACTTAGGGATACTTCCCATGTTTCCACACTGCAGGTTCTTGCTCTTTGCCAGCTGCTGTCCTTTTATCACATTCTGCCTTTGTTTTCATCCTCCCGGTCGTTCAGCTTTCAAGACCATTACTAAGACTGTAATGGTCCCCCCTTTTCTGCTATCACAAATTCATTTATTCTGCATCTCAAGCTGTATGGCACCAAAGAACAGCCACCACCTACTCTTTTGGCAATGTATAGTAGGTGCTGTTTTAACATGCCATTGTTTCTACCACTACAGTGTAATATTTTCTGTTACCATGGCCCAGAGCAAATGATCAAAAATCCTCTATGCTCAATGCTCAGAGTAATCTACTATAGATTTTTCCAGGAATTTTGGGATTTCAATCCCACCCCACTTGTGCATAATTACTTTTATATCTGTCAGCTGCTCCTTTATCCTCTTACAATCACTGTTAGGACCATCTCCTCTTTTATCTTCTGTTCTTTTAACCTGTTACATAGGTCCAGACAAACAAATATGGCTCAGAATATGTTGCAGGGGTTTATTAATCAAATGAATTAACCTTTTAAATGTTAAAAGAGTAGATTTCAGAGCTCCATTTCGAGAATGCCTATTTGTGACTGACCCACAGGAAAGTGCATTTGCAGCAGCTGTCTATTTTTAAGAGTAAATTGCTACAAATGAGTACCAAAAGGCTTTGGATTTTTGCCAGGTGCTGAGTTATGTCCGCACAGAGTGGGACCCCCTCGATGCCAGGTTCAGCGCTCTCCAGCCCCACCAGGTGCTCACGGTGGAGCACTCGGTGTCGGCAGCCAAGGAGCCCATGGCTGACAGCTGTGTCTACAAGTGCCTCAGGAACAGAATGCAGTGCGCGGCTGTCACCAGGATCCCGCTGCGAGCCAAGGCCATCAGCTGCTGCAGGGATGTGACAGAAGACAAACTGGTGCTGGGCTGTGAAGATTCATCAGTAGTTCTGTATGAAGCCTACAACCAAGTGACTCTGTTGGCCCAAGCAGAGCTGCTCCCTGCTGTAGTAACCTACCACCCCTCCGGAGCCGTGCTGGTGGTCGGCAGCTCTCAAGGGGAGCTGCAGCTTTTTGACACGGCACTGTCCCCAGTTAAAATTCAGCTCTTGGCACAGGACTACTCACCTGAGGCTACTCTGCAATTCAGTAAACACTGTGAGGTGCCCACCAGCCTCGTCCAGATCCAGTGGGCTGCTCCTCCAGTTGCATTTCCCAGCCCTGACTGCTTGGATATTCACGACCTTTTGCTGGTTAGATTTGACAAAGGACCCTTGGGAGTGCTTCACTTTAAACTTGGTAAGTTAGTAAGCACATCTGTTGAACCTTGAGCTCTCAAAGACACATCTGTACCCCACAAGGTTTGGGACATCCTAACTTTAGATCTATGAGACCATAGCCTTAAAAATAAATCGTTCCAAAGATATCTGGAGATATGAAGGATGTTTTTACATTTCACAATAACTTTATACCTTTTAATATGGGGTCTGTCAGAATAGGACCCCAATCTGCTGCAGATCAGCATCCCATAATGTTCCTCACTACGTTACTAAAGCATAACAATTTTTCTCCTGGAAAATTCATTTAATCTGTAGTATATAATCTTAGGAATTGTATTCATTCTGTAGTAATAACCCTAACAAGTTAAAATAAGCTATATTTAATAATAGAATAGTAATGCCATTTTCTTTACCAATTTTTTTTTTTTTTTTT
>VZRN01006386.1:1256872-1319730 GCA_013397935.1 Dasyornis broadbenti | reverse complement strand
TTTTTTTTTTTTGCATATGTGATATATATTTGTCCAGTAGTCTGTTCTTCCTGGCTTCAGTATGTGAAGTTGTACCTTTTCTTCCTTTGAAGATTTTCCACGGAAGAAGGATGATTTTCATAACCTTCAGAGAAGTTTGGTCTCTCAATTAATTTGCCAGGAGTTATGAATTAAAGAAGAAGTAATAATACTAATTTTAGAATTTATATAGCACTTCTCATTTTAGGTGTAAAGAGACTTTAAAATGGTAAAACGAGAACTAACTTCCTTTTACAAGCAGAAAACAAGAAGCAGTAAAGAAAAGCTAAAGGGCTTTACAAGAGTTACACAGTGGCTGAACTAAGAATAAAACCCCTGCAGTGGCTCATCACTGAGAACTGTATTCATTTCATTCAAGTCAGGCAAGTTGCAGTGGTGCAAGCTCATTGTGGGAGCTAAAAAAACAATCATGGTTAAACCCTCTGACTCCCAAGCCAGTGTTTCAGCAGGGCAGACAGCCATCCCGAAAAATTTCAGTATTTTGCCCATTGTCTGTCCAAGAAAACAGGATTACTTCTGTAGATCTTTACTGGAGTTTTTAATGATTCTTTTATAAAAAGTTATTGAGATTAGGAAGAAGCCTTTTTTAATTAAAAAAACCAAAACCAAACAACACTCTAAAAGACTCAAAACAACAACCTTAGGTGATAGGAAGATTTGAAAACCTACTTTATTTCTTTATTTAATGAGACACACATGTACTTTTGTGGGGAAAAACCTGTCTAAAATTACCACAGACCTAAAAATTTGAAAGACTGAATTAAAAAAATTTAACCAAGTGTGACATGGCAAAAAGGTGAATTAACATAATAGGAGGTTAGCAACAAAAAAAAGTTGGATTGATTTGTGTAGTTTAAAAAAAGCTCATCCAGATTATTGCTTTTATCCAAAAGAAACTATTTAAAAAACCATTTAGAGGTTATTTATTTTGAGATAATTAGCTGCATTAAGTTCAATGACAGGTTTAATAGTTACAGAGTACCCCAGAACACTAATTATAACAGCTGTTTGATGTTTTTGTGCATGTTGGCTGTTAAAAAAAACCCAAACCCTCTAAATTATCTCTGTCCTGATTTGGCCAGGATGGAGTAGAGCAGGAGGCACTCTACCCACTTCTACCTTGCTTTTCTTCAGTCCTCCCTGGTGAGGTTTTCTCACAACAGCTTTCCAGAAAGCACAGCTTTCCCTTTGCTATCTTTAGCACATTTATGTTCTTACCAAGGCAAGCAGGCTCTCAGTACAGGGATTTAGAGGCCTTTCCTGCTAATTGCCAGCTTGTAAACTTAATTGGACTGTCTCCCTGGGCACCGTTCCTAAATCAATTAGGCAGTGAGTTGGCTGTCACCTCTTTTTCCGAAGCAGGTTGCCTGGAAGCGCACCACCCAGGAGAAGTCAAGCATCCAAATGGGAAGATGTTGACCTCTACAGCTGAAAGTTATCACATTTTAAAATTCATTCTGTATAATTACTGTAAAATCTCTTCTAGGAAGAAGGCAAAGCTCTCTCCCTTCTTCCCTCTCTCACTCTTTGTAGTCCACCGTGCAAAAATATGCTGCTCTCTATTTCATCCTGGTTTTCAGCTTTACACCTCATCTCCTCAGTTTGCCACACTGCCAAGGGAACACTGTGTTGATTAGTGAGCCTCTCTTCACAGTCTCAGCAGTTTTCAGGTCTCTGCTATTCAAAAAATAATGCAGAATAAATAAATTAATTAAATGCATTAATAAATTATAGTGAAAGTTTAGGGAGCAAGACCCAGATAGGCATTCAGGACTGAAATAAAATCCATAAGTAACACATAGCTTGGAATTGTTTCCCACAGAAGTCTGTTAAGAAACTATGTCAGTGAGAATAGACAAATGTTTTTAACTTCCAGCTGCATTATGGTTTTGGACAAGTTCTGTGAATCTCCATTGTGCTGTCTATCCAGATTTATTTCAGGAAAAGATTCATATTAAACATACCCTCAAACACTAATGGCAAATATTTTTGGTGTCTAATGCCAAACTCATTTCCAAGAGCAGCTTCTTGTCCTTGATGTCCACCCAGATCTTGAACAGTGCTGAACATGGTACTGATGCCAGTAGTTCAGCATTGCTGGCCTATAAAGGCACTTTGAGTATAATATTACATTTAATTAACATGAAAATAAGTATTTTCATCTTTGCTGAAAGGTTAATGTGGAGATTGCCCAGCTTCTGTAATACTTTAAAAATGCTGAACATTTAGGAAGAGTAAAGTCTGCCATAACTATTAGATACTAACAGGTTAAACATGGCTGTTACCCAGTGTAATGTCCACAGGCTTTAATATATGCAAATATAAAGTGAAATATAATAGAGAACCTTTCTTTAATGATGCTTAAAAAATTAAGTATTTCACTGTTACAAAATGTAAATATGTAAGGTTTTTCCCCAAAAACATCAGTTCTATATATGCAACTTCTCAGCAGGTTACTTCTCCTCAAGCTATAGTCAGATGTTTTCCTCCACTTTTTTTCCCCTCACTTCTTATTTCACATCACAAACAGTATTCACAACTTTATGAAAGATTTGTGAGGTATGTTTTCTATATATCATGTCTGCTTTTCTCTGTTATCAGACTTTGTTTTCCCCAGCCAGTCCTATGGTTTTATATCAATATTGAAATTTAGCTTGTTCCCTTTCTCATCAGAACTTTTTCCCTAAGTTTAGTTTCAGCAAACAACATCAGAATATAAATTGACAAAAAACAAACAAACAAAACCCCAAACAAACCATGCTTTTATTTAAAGAGAGAGAAACAGTAAATTTATTCTGGTCTCTTTCTAATATTTGGAGGAATACTGATAAAGAATACTCTATCGGAGTGACCCAAAGTGAGCAGGACTTGCTAAAATGCCATGTGTGGCCTATGTCACATGATCAATTGGTTAGTCAGAGACAACAAATAACATTACTTCCTGCAGCTTTTCAATCGCCTTTTCTGTTCAGAAGCTGAGATCTACAAGTCAGGAAACATTCTTGTGACAAACTTGTCCTTGGTTTCATGGGGGACTGTAATTCAAAGGTCTGTAATATCAAAACATTGATAACTTTCATGGTACCCCCTCAGAAAAAATGCTCCACTTAGAGAATATTGCCAAGCTAGAAAGAAGGTGCAGAGCAGTTGCAATATGGAGAGTAATTGGAAAAGAGTTGCTTTGAGGTTGGAGCTGCTCTACAGTTGTATGTGCAGATACATCTGTGTGAGACAAATCCTGGGGTTTAGTGCTGTCCAGCAGAACTTCCCTAGAGGAAGGAGGTGCTATGAAAGTGAATTTATTACCTGCCATATAATAGTGATTAAACTGCAAATAAACTTGATCTACCTTGTCTAAGCCAAACTTCATTACATGATGTGGTCACCAGTGACTTTTAACTACATTCATTCAACCATGTGTGAGGTTCACCGATGATTTTTGTCTGATGTCCAGCACCCTCAGTCTAAGTATACCAAGATAGTAAGGTGCTATCTCATGTAAAAAATTTAGTACTGAAACCCATCAACTTAATTTTAAATGTTGGCAATTATTTTTCACTGTGCTGAAAAGTAGTCAGCTACAGTTTGACATACTCTTTATCAAAGCATAAACCCATTATCTCTGGTTGTAATATTTCTTGTTAAAGGTGTGATCACAAGAGGACAATTGGGCCTTGTGGAAATCATCCACGAGTACATTCGTTACGATGAGATACAGGAGGCAATTAATGTCCTGAGCACCATGAACTGGAACACGATGGGTCAGCAGTGCTATATCTGCCTGAGTGCCATTTGCAACCACCTTCTTAAGCAAAAGCTTACACCAGACAGAGAAGGTAAGAGACTGTTTATATTTCCAATCCATTTTTGTGGTGTCTTGGTAATTCATGTGTGGATTATGACAATATATTTATTGACTGTATAAAGAAGACAGTAATGAGAATCCAGATAGTCAGCCAGATTATGGTGCCTCGTAATAACGTCATTGTAGACAAGTCATTTCAATAAAACCTGGAGCAATGTGTTGACTGCATTTTAGTTTGTATCAATAGTGATACTGAAGTAATGCACATGGTTATATACATATATGTATACTATAGGCATTACTTTATATATAGCACTAGCATTATATTATGTAACTTCATTACCTTCTATACATTTACCTTATGTTAAGGACAAATGTTAGGTAATACACAATTGAAATATTGGTGTTATGTTCATGCTGAGACAGCACCAACGTTCCTGCAACAGGGACAAGAGATTTTAGTATGTTTTTTAAGGTGCTTCCAAAGGGTTGTTCTTTCATTACAAGATGCAAAGGCCTTGAATACACTATCCTCTGCTGCCTCCTTTAGGATTAAAGCATTTGTCCTCACTGTAATCTAGCCCCCTACAGTAGTAGCTGGGGTCCCTCAGAAGAAATTATGAATTTTAGGTTTAGCCCCGTCTCTGCTGAAGCCTGGTGTGGTGCCTTCCTCTTGATTTGCTGTCTGTCTTGAAACTCAATAGACTTCAAGATTTGAAGTGCCTTGGTTTAGCGAAGGTGTTATCCTCCAGTCTAGCAGGCAGACAGCTGGAGACCAGGCATCTTTTGTGGCAAGAGAGAATACTTAGGATTCTGGTGTGTTTGATGATAGAAAAACTCCAAGGTGTCCTACATTGCTGCCAAGCCATCAGCTATCCCACTTTGTGAGATCTGATTAAAAAAATCTCTGCGTTGCAAACATAACATATAGACTCTAAATAAAACATTCTTTGAAAAGGACCTGTGAAAAGGGCTGACCATGAAACTCTTGTAAAAATATGTACATTATAAACAGATGTCTGTGTGTTTCCCCCATGCAGCTCCCTAACACTGTTCAAAGCAGAAAGAATTTTATTCCATCCAGGAGTTATTCTATCTGAATCTAACAAATTTGGCATGGTAATTTGTTTTCTTTTTTATTAACAAAACTCAGTGGGGCCTTTTATTTATAGTGATGGGGCAGTTATCTTTGAGATCTTTATCCTACCTTCAACATCAAGCTGGGCTATTTAATGAATGTATAACTGTGCTAGTAGTTACTCATATTCCATGTTGGTTGAAATATTTCAGAAGTACAAAACATGCTGTCAAGAAAACAGCAATGGCAAGAGAGTATGGCTTGTTTTTCTATTTTAATCTAAATTGACTGCTGCTTTGAAAGAAAACACCTTTGAAGTTTGACTTATCTTACTATCTAGATTGGAGATAACATGAACTAATTTACTAACAGTTTGCCTGTGTAACTAACACAGTACTATTAGCACCTTTAGTGCTATCAAGCCTAATAAAATAAAATGTAACTATGCTTGGAAGAAAAGAACCATTATCACTAAATACAGAAATGTCTAGTTCAAATAAACATTAATAATGGCAATTCAGTGAGATTCTGTCTGCCTAATGAGACAATAGGTTATATTTTGCTTTTAGAGCAACATAAATATACAGCAAATACATATATAGCAAATTGTCCCTTTTCTGCCTATAAAGCCTTGTACTATGTTGTTAACTCTCAAGTGAAAGCCAAAGAGCATAAATATTATCGATCATTTAATTTCCTTTCAGCTAAGCATGTGGAACACAAAAGTATACTGTATGTTTACGTGTATTATTTATAATTTTGTATTGAAAATGTGTAGAAAAATGCCTAAGAGTTGAGCTGTGGAGTATAGGAGTCAGAAAGTATTTAAAGAAGAGAGAACTTGTGTAACAGAAGGGCTTTATTTTATTGATTACAAGGGAAGTTATCCTGTTTCCCACCACTACATGATGTCAAACTCTTAGGGTTTCTAGACCCTTTTATTTCAAATTTTTAAAGAACTCTGGGCTGAAGGAGGTTCCTTAGACCGCAAGGCCATCACAAAGAGGGTTCTGTTACCTGCTGACCTAACACAATAATCCCTGAAAAACTGAACTCCCTTGTTGTTTGCCTAAGAGGACAAAGACTATTTGAGCTAATTGAGAGTTGATCTCTACTGGACAATCTTGTTCAAACTGTATTACTCTCATGAGTCACTTTTAGTTGTAGGCTGCGGGTGAGAACTTGATGTGTTATAGACTTCTTTATCCTTTTGATAGCTTTTGTTGCTCAAAGTCATTGTCAGCTCTGCCTCCAAGCCAAAGTTTATATGCACATTTATGTTTGTACAATCTGTCATATTTTAATTTCATCTGTCCTACAACAACATCACATTTCATCACTGTTTGAGGAATTTGACTGACTGCAAACATGAGCAACCTGTTGTAATTGAAACTAATTCACTTGTTTCATTGCTGCTGTGTTTGAATTCCACAGCACAGCTTGAGGCAAGCCTTGGAACTTTTTATGCTCCAACAAGGCCTCTTTTGGATAGAACTGTGCTGGAGTACAGGGACCCCATCAGCAGATATGCAAGAAGGTTCTTCCACCACCTGCTCAGGTGAGTGACAGTTTCAACTTCTATCAACTTAAAATTAATTGCATATTTCAATAACTACCTCCTTTAATGTGGTTAACATTTTCCAAGAGGACCACCCCTGAAAAAAATGCATTCATTGTTAATGTTTGTTTAACTTGCACTTTGTTCCTTTCAAATAGAGTAATGCAGATAAAGTGCTATTCAGAGCTCTTCTGTCATCAATACACTTAAAATGAATCACCCTTTCCCGTTTAGCTTGATAGAAAAAAGATAACGTGCTTCTGAGAGATTGATATTCACCAACTGCTTGCAGATGAGCTATTGAAAGAGCTTACAAATTTGGAGAAAACACTGAGTTTAAAAAGATGCTAGAACATGAAAGCATGCTGAATGGCCCAAGACATTTTTTTCTTTGCACCACTGAAATCTGAATATTTGGTTTTTCTCACATTGAAAATTCTCATGTATAAATTCATGTAATTCCAGTAATTTTCAGTGTCGTTAAAATAAGGGGAGAAAAGGCAATGTTGAATTTGTCTGTAAATTGTATAGAATCATAGCACGGTTTGGGATGGTTGGGGCCATAAAGATGATCTCATTCCAACCCACCTGCCATGGGCAGGGACACCTCCCCCAGACCAGGTTGCTCAGGGCCCCATCCAACCTGCCTTTGAACATTTCCAGAGATGGGGCATCCACAGCTTCTCTGGGCAACCTGTGCTTGTGCCTCACCACCCTTACAGTAAAGAATTTTCCATACATTCAACCCAAATTTCCCCTCTTTCAGTTTGCAGCCATTACTCCTTCTCCTACCACTACAGTTCCTGACAAAGAGTCCCTCTCTAGCTTCCCTGTAGGCCCCTCCAGATACTGAAAGGTTGCTATAGGGTCTCCACACAACCTTCCCTTCTCCAGGCTGAACAGCCCAGACTTCCTCACCCTGTCTTCACAGGGGAACTGCTCTGATATTCACACTACCAAATTCAGCAAGAATTTATAGAGCATTGGTCTATTGTTGTATTTTTCCTTCCAAATAAACCAGTAACTTAAATTTCAATCCATTATAAATATCAATACACAGCAGTTTAACCTCTTCACAAATATAGCTGAGACATTCCCTCTGAGAATTATCCAGTGGATGAAAATAAGGAGAAATTACCTTCTGAGCGATACAATGTTTGTAACACCATGTTGAGAAGTAGTGTGCATGGGCACAGTGAGAAGACTGTGAGACAATGCACCCTTCTGCAGTGATTCATCCAGATTGTATATACATTGTTTCTATGGGCAAAGCAAGTTACTTTGATAGCACAGAATGTTCTTTTCTTCAAATCTAAAAGAAAAGTATTCTATATTGTCTTCTACATTTTGAGTCTGAGGAGGATCATCTTTTTGGAAAACAGGTCTGTTCCAGTGGGGAAATTATTCCTTGCAGAAGAATGATCCAATATTTACATAATATGCACCAGTCTTTCACTGGAGTTTTCTTAACACACGTGGCCACAACAGTCGGTACAAACTCTGTTATTGTCTTTCTCCTGGAAACCAGCAGGGAAGATGCTGTTATGACAGTGGCCAGCTTGTGGTGGCTGTGGGCCAGTTGCCTGCAGAGGACAGATGCAGGAAAAATGCCTCAGAGATTGCTGAGAGGTGTAACTCCAGTGCTCTTACATCTGCAAGAGAAAGGTGTATTCCCTCTGACTCAGGATTTGCTTCCAAGTGCCAGCAGGCATGCAGAGGCATGGGGCCCTGGCTAAGCTGCCAGCCCTTGAGGCTGCAGCTGAAACACTGACTCAATTCTCCTAAAACAAGAACCTTCAGTGTCAGAATGCTGCCTGGACAGCGTGGGGCACAGGCAGGAGGTGTGCACAAGAGTCTCCTCACGTCTTTTACCTCCCACTGTAAAGCAGCCCTTGAACTATCTAGAGTTGGGGCAATTTTTGGAACAAATATGTGTTATTTTGCTGCTTTCCAATTGTCAAAGGGATTTGTATTCAACTGAATCAAAGTGATAGGATCATGTGATTGCTACAGAACAGATGGTAATGCTTAAAGCTTATCTCAGAAGACATAATCTAAGTACAAAATTAAATGTTCAAATATGGGAGATTTATCTGATAGAAAGCACGGAGATGATGTTCAGAGCTGATCATTATTGCATTAAAGTGGCTGTGCCTTAATTGGTGTTTATTTCCTTTTAGATGTTTTCTTAAGTGACTAGAATGATTTGAATGTAGGCTAAGCAGAGAAAACTACAGATTTGTTGGGGAATGGTGAGCCATGGTTCTGGGTGAGTGAATGCCATCCAGGCATGATGCAATGTCTAGGAGGATCATAGGGAGGCACAGCTCGCTAATTCAGGCACATGAAAGTTGCAGCTGCTGCTATTACGTCTGTCTGTGATAGGCCAGCAAGGCAAGGCACTTCTGCCAGCCTGATTTACAGCTGTGGGTTCAGAACAGGAGGACAAGTGAGAAGGGAATTGTGCTCTTGCCTTCTCAGATCACCATAATATACCCATGAGGGCCCTGAAAATCGGGAGTTCCTCCCATTACCTGTTTGTCAGGGACAGTGACTCTATCTGGGCATCAGGAAGCCTACATTTTAAGTCAGTTTTATGTTCTCTGTCACAATCCTTGTCACTCCCAAATGTCCGAAGTCAAGCAGATGAGGCTTGAGAACGATCAGAAGGCCAGCTTGACTGAGCAGGGATATTTTGGAGATAAGGCAAAAAGAGAAGGTGTATGCCCAGTGAAAGCAAGGCCAGTGACATGAGTGGAATACAGAGATGCTGTTTGCCACTGTAGGGAAAAAATTCGTGTAGCCAAAGCTCAGCTGGAGCTGAAGCTGCTCACAACTGTGGGAGACAATCAAGAGTTTTTAAAAATACATTAATAGCAATAGACAGTGCAGAAATAACACCAGCCTTTTACAGGATGAGGATGATCACCTCACAATCAGGGACATAGACAAGGCAGAGGTGTTTAATGCTTTCTATGTCTCTGTCTTCAACACCAACGACAGACTAAGGGGATGTCCCAATGCCCTGAACTGAGCCCTGAGGACCATTCCAGTGCTCCAGCTGGACCCCCATGAATCTGTGGGGCCTGATGGGATTCATCTGAGAATACTCAAAGAGCCTGGCTGATGTCATCGTGAGGCCTGTCTCCATGATTTTTGAATTGTTTTGGGAATCTGGACAGATTCACCTAATTGGAAGCTGGTGAATGTTGTCCTGGTGTTCAAAAAGGGCTTGGAAACCGTCAGTCTCACTTCAGTGACTGGTAAAGGATGGAGAAGATTATTCTGTGAGATACTGAAAATCACCTGAAGGACAAGACAGTCACTGATCACAGCCACCACAGCTTCATGAGGGGGAAGTCCTGCTTATCAAACCTGATTTCCTTTTCTGACAGGGTAACCCACCCAGCTGGTCAGGGGAAGCCAGTTGATGTAACCTTTTTGGATTTTGGTAAAGGTGTTGATGCTGTCTCTCACAGGATCCTTCTGGACCAAATGTCCAGCACACAGCAGGATAAACACATCCTGTGACGGATGAGCTCACGGGTTGGGCACAAAGGGTTACAGTGAACAGGGTGACATCAGACTGGGCACCTGTCACCAGCAGAATTCTGCAGGGCTTCATCCTTGCCCTGTGCTTTCAACATCTCCATAAATTACTTGGATGCAGGACTGGGTGGGATACTAAGTAAGTTTGCAGGCAGTACAAAACTGGGAGGAGCTGTTGACTCCCTCAAGGGCAGAGAGGCCCTGCAGAGAGACCGTGACAAATTAAGAGAGATGGGCAATCACCAACCATATAAAGTTTAACAAGGGAAGGTGCTGGATTCTGCACCTGGGATGGAACAATCCTGATGGTGTTTATAGACTGGGGAATGAGCAGTTGGAGAGCAGTGTTTTGGAAAGGGATCTGGAGGTCCTGGTTGATGGAAAGCTGAATATGAGTCAGCAGTGCCCTGGCAGCCAGGAGGGTAACTTGGTTTGTTCAGCCTGAAGAAGAGGAAACCGAGGGAAGACCTCATTGTGGTCTTCAGCATCCTCATGAGGGGAAGTGGAGAGGGAGGCACTGATCTCTTCTCTCCGGTGACCAATGACAGGACTTGAGGGAATGGCCTGAAGTTGTGTTGGGGGAGGGTTGGATTGGATATTAGGAAAAGGTTTTTCACTGAGAGCGTGGTTGCGCACTGGAACAGGCTCCCCAGGGAAGTGGTCACAGCACCAACCCTGACAGAGTTTAAGAAGTGTTTGGACAGTGCTCTCAGGCACGTGGTGTGATTCTTGGAGGTGACCTGTGCAGGGCCAGGAGTTGGACTTTGATGATCCCTGTGGGTCTGTTCCAACTCAGGATATTTAATGTTTCTATACTTCTATTATTTGAATTACTCACTTTTTTACCCTTATTCATTTAGCACTGAATACTTGCAGGCTAGTTACAAATAGCTAATGTATCTCTTCAGAGTGCATTTTTTTTGTCACAACAGATATGTCTGCATGACCAAACCAGAAGACTTGGATGCAGAAACCCTGTAAGCTGAGTTCACCAACTTGATGTAGCACTAGGGGACATTTGTTACTCTCTTGTGAGCATGAGGAGACAAAAGCAAAGTGATCAGTTTGTAGCAAGAAGTGGAGGAAACGTAGTGCTTTCTAAATTATGTGCAGTAAAATTGTGGCTGATGTTCAAAAAGTATTTCTTGGCATAGAGTAGGACCTTCTGCAATTCATTTGGGCTTCAGAAAGAGCAAGCAGCAGATTCATAGAAGTTAAATCTAGAAGATAAGGAGCTAAGGAGAGGAACTCAGAAGTTTGGTAGGAAGAGTCAGGGAAGTGGGGTTAGGAGCTTGAGTAAAAGGCAAGGCATTGGGGAAAAGGGTCTAAAGGCAGGTTTGGGAAGGTACAGAAGTCCTGCAAAAAGGGCAGAGTGGCTGTACAGAGCCAGATCGGGGAAGGCAGCTTAGGATATGTGTGGCGAGCTGACCAGACACATGAGAGATGGACAAGGAAGGGTGGATTCTTTCATACAAGATTAAAACCTTAAAACACTTAAATGTTTCTAGATCTAAAGCTGAAAAATGTTCATATAAACAAAAGTTTTCACCCCCCCTCTCCAGCTTTCCTTTGAATGCCCCACCAATCTGCCTTAAGCCTTTTTAGAAGGACCAACTCAGGGGAGAGAAATATTAATGCAGTCTACATGCTGAGACAGTCTTTGACCTGCCTGCTGAGTCTGCCAAAAAGGTGCCAGTTATTGTTGTACTTTTAAAGATGTGAGTGTCGGTATTTACTAGAATTGAGAAATAGTTACCTTTTCGGAAAGGCTATCCTCACCTAGTGGTAATAACGTCAGTGATCTTACTCTTTACAGTAGGCCAAAAGGTTGTATATTCAGTTGCAAATAACTGGGGACATCATTTTCACATTATCAGGGAGATTATAGGCTACCTATTTTTCTACCATCAATGAGGTCAGCTTCTAGAGAGCACTGAATGCTGTGATGGCACATTCTCTCTTCTGGCGTGAGGGCACTTTAGAAAGAAGATGCTCCATCCAAGCTGAGATGGGCAAAAGAACACTGACAGCAGGACTGAAACAGATTGCAATTAGAAGGAAGGAAAATGCTTTGCAATGTATTTGACTCAGCCATGTTATTTGTATCTATCATTATAAAAGCTAAGTTCTTATATTTGCAAACCACACATCATCTTCAGCTTCCACTAAAATACAAGCTTAGAGCTTTGCAGGTATAGCAAATGTAAAATATGGAATACCTCCAAAAACAAGCGTTCAGTATACAAAATTAAAATTAAAGGCCTCTTAATTATATACCAGGGATCCATTACAACAGTATTTATGGAATGAATAATTATTTTCACTCTAAATTCTTATCTATAATTAAAAAATACAGGAACTGAATTGCAAGTACAGAAATGTATCTTAGGTGTTCCTTGCCACTTCAGTAGCACTCTGGTATTTTATTATGATGTCACTGCTTATAATAATATAACGCATTATATCATTATGTAAAATGTTGAGCAGAGGTGGATTTATTGGGAAGCCTTGGGGAGCTGTAACCTCCTTGCCCCCGCCCTTCTGCTGTGTGCATTTGTGTGATGGGGGAGTGGCTGCACCGCCTCCTGCCTCTGTCTAACAGCCTCGTGTAGCCATGTATGGAACACGGAATGGGATGGAACAATTTTTCACTCGTTAACTGTGTCATCACTGACTCATGGCTTTGCTTCACTCTGATCAAGCATTCGTAAATTGTACTTGTCATATTTTCTAATGCATGAAATTATCTTGTTTGTTTGACACAGACACACAGGCACAAACACACGCCTGCTCTGTTGTGTTCCATTTATTGAGTGAGAAAGCAGGGCTAGAAAGTAAAGTCTGAAATGCAGCACAGGAGTTGCAGAATTAAGATGCAGCCACAGTTCTGTGGTTCTGCTGTGCCCTTTCCTCCTTTGTAATTCTGGTTTTTGTGTTTGTGAATACTCAGTTTAAGGATTGTTTTTATTTTTTTTTTTCCCCTACATGGAAAAATACTAAGATTCAAAACCACTTGGATCTTTCAATTAGATAATTTCATTAAGGGAATGAAATCTGTTTTTTTCCCCATAGTACAAATACGTTTACCTACAAAGCAAATATTTGTTGTAAATAACAACTTAGTGCTTTTTTATCTTTCAAGAACAAAGTGCAACTCTGATCACATTCACTGTAGAATTTTGGATGGACTTGTGAAAGGTTCTCCTTTGTGTGAATCCAAAAATTAGAACCTCCACCATTTACTGTTGCTGTTTCCACTCCTTCACAAATCTCAGAAGTGTTTTACTCTTCCCAGTGTTCCGTGTAAGATGCTATTGGGTAAATGCAAAAAATTATCTTCATACTGGTCAGAACATTCATTAAGTGGCATGACTTTGCACACAGGACTTGATAGAGCCCCTTTGTAAATAAACACTCTTAAAGAAGGTGAGAAGGTACATGGTCATTAGCACCAGGGGAGAGCTGCTTCCAGCCACTACTGATCTTTATGAACCACTTCACTATTCAAGAGTTCTGAAGAGCACTGCTATACTACAAGACATGATGCCTGGACACAGACAGTTATCACTTAAGCCCAAGACAGCCTTTGAAAACCTAAAATAAAGCTCTTTCGCCCTGCAGGTACATCACTAATGCAGTACTAACTACCCCTTGGTAAGCAGGTTCCCGTATCACTACACTGCGATCTCCAAAGTAGATATTCACCATGAGTATTTCCATCCTAAATAGGACCCTAAATCAAAGGTGAAAAAAATGCCTCAGCTCCATAGGAATAGTTCCCAATCCCATCTGCTGCCAGCTGTATGGAACTGAGAGACAGAGTGAGCAAAGGGCTTTTATGATCCTTTTTAAGAGCACCCTAGAAGTAGAATCTATAATTATATTGGTACATAGTGTGTCACAAAATATGTATAAACATTAATGATGACATGGTTGAGGACTAGGAATGTCTTTTATATTCATAAGGTAACCTATTAGGCATTAAATTATGCCTTCAGATAAAATGACCATTGATGGCAGTCAGGTTCTCTATGGTGGCCACAGGAACAGAATTCATCTCTATGGGAGTAAGTTCAGTAGTAGCATTTTCACTAAAGTAGCACCTTCTGGAGAGGACTTTGAAGGGTCGTTTTTTTGTCATCTTTTGAAAAACGATCAAAACCAAAGGTTTTCATATTACCACAGCACTGATAAATGAGAATTTATATTGCTGTGATGGAACTACACATGAAAAGATTCCCCTGGTCATGCTTCTTGACCTGTTTTAGAAACAAGAAATAAAGGTACCTATTTAATGAAACTAGGTTATTTTTGCAGTTAAAGAGGTTAAAGATCTCCGGAAAAGTTTAGACTGTCTTTGCTTCAGTCCTATGTTGTTAATGATTTCTTTTCTTAAGCCAGCTCCAACACAGTTTTCAATTTCAGTCAGATACTTTGATGCTACAGGAACAACTCTGGGATTTAATTCTCTAGCAATGATTACAATGTAAGAAATAATGAGCAAAATATTGGGGTGGGGGGACAATGAATGACATGACAGAATTGCTTGAGAACGAAATCCCGCAAAGATAAACCATGACAAATCTTTGTCAGAGATTTGGGCAAGATTTGCTGCCCAACCTAATGGGAGAGACATTGCTTGGAGGATGGGAAGAATGGCCCCTTACACACACTTAGAGCAGTCCCAGAGCTGCTATAATCTGGAGACACTTTGCTCAGCCACCAACAGATGCTGTTTGGTGGCCCAGAGTACCAGAAGTCATCCAGTTCTCTGCTACGTCCCCACCCATGGGACTGCACTAGAAAGAAGGGAACACAAAATAGCTGCACTGGACTAATGTTGTTTGTGCCAAGTCTATTCCCACATGCTGGTTAATCTGACTTTGATATTGCTACTTTCAGAAGCTGAGCCCATGTTGAGACCGCTGTTGTGTTGTGCTGTGTAACTGATAATCTGCCCTCATAAGGTGGCTGTTTCCTGCTGTACCAGCTGTGCAATTTCCCTGAAATCTTATGGGCTTTGGGCATACACAGAGTTCAGAAACAATGCAAATACATCATGTTCATGGACAAAACCCTCAAAAACTAGTTCTCAACAACACGTCTCCATCTTTGAGCAGCTGTTGTAAGTCAGCCTCAGCCTTCCCAGATGATCAGTTTCTCCCTCTCCATCAATTCCACCTAGTCAGTAATTGTATCTCTTTTTGGAGTGACACTCAAAAATCTCTAATTTGAGGTCCTGACGAAGAACTGAATTTAAGATTTATTTTTCTTCTTTGAAGTCTTTCCTGATTAATTTGTGTCTCATCTCTTTACCAAGACACTTTTTCTCCATTCATCTTCAGAGTCTTCCTGTGCCCACCATTACACTTCCCTTTACTGTATGTGGACCATCTGGCAATACTCTGCTGTGAACTCTGCTCATCAGATCAGACTTTTCTCTCAGTCCCCCAGCCTCCTTTTCTGACTTTTCTCCCTTTTCCATCCAGTGCCCTGCAGGAAGAGCTAACTGAAAAGTCAGGCAGCCCTAGGCTTTCTGTTGTCAAATGCAGATCTGCCTTTTATGGTTCTTCAAAACCCAAGAGCCTGAGAAAGAACAAACACCATAAAGAAAATTTAGAACAAAAGTTATCAATAGTCATTTGTGCAACAACTGGATATAGTGTCTTGGGGGTGTACCTCACCTCTCATGCCTTAATAATGTAGAATTTATGTGTCCTACATGCTCATCTGGGCTTCCTGTGTAGTTAGGCTAAAGACATGGGCACCCAAAGGATGAATAATCCCATCGAAGGGAGATGTCTCAGATAAGCGTGAAGAGTCAAATGTCAGTGCCTATCCCTATCAATTAACTACAAAAGGAGCCTAGCTAATTAGCTGAAATTAACCATGTAAAGGTAGGCTGCTTGAAGATAAATGGAATGATTTGCACTGTAAATGTCTAGGTCCTGTATCACATTATTACTGGCCAGTTAACAGAGAGATCTTAGATGCTCAGATAGTTCCTGTAATAGAACGAGAGAGGCACACAGGCAAAAAAAAATATATGAAGAAAGGTTTAAAAAAAGACACAAAAAGCAGACAAGCATGCAAATCTCCTTAAAAATCTCCTTTTGACTTGTTGGCCAAGATAGGAGAGAATAGGGGTGTTTCTTGGTTTACATTGGTAAGTGCTGAAGTATCAACTAGACATAGATAAATAGTAATATATGACCAGCACTAGGTAAAATTCGTTCAGAATTTCTAAAGGTAGCAAAGCATAAAACATTTGAAATACACACTGTGATGTACAACCTCACATTTAAAATGACCTTAGCACCTGAGGACAGAAACATGGAAAATATTAAGTAATTTTCAAAACAGTCTGGAGAGACCTTGGAGAACTATAGCCCTGTTAGTCCCGCTACTGAACAAGTGAAATTAGTGGAAACTATATTTAAAAAATGTGTGAACATACAGACAAATAATGTTGTATGGGGGGAGAGTCAGCAGTATTTCTGTAAAGGTAAGTCATGTCTCAAAACTCCAAATTCTTTGATGTCAGGCATCATGTCAGTAATGGATATCCAGCTGCTACTGATGAAAGTTTGACCACTGAAGACCTTTTTGGAAGGTCTCCCACCAATATGTCTTAAAGAAACTAAGCTGCCACAGGATTAGAGGAAAGCTTCCCTTTCATAGATAAGTAATTCATTAAAAAGTAAGAAACAGAGTAAATGGTCAGTTGTCATGGAGGTCACCAATGGAAATTACAAGCATAGCAGATCTATACTTATAGGTAATCTGGCAAAGGAGCAAATAGTGAGCTGCCGGCATTTGGTAAGGATATGAAATTATTAACACTAGTAAAGATAGGACCTGCTGTGAAGAACACCAAAAGGGCTTCACAGGATTCAGTGACATAGTGTCAAAACTGAAGATGAAATTAAATGTAAATAAATTCAAAGTGAAGCACTTTGTACACAGTGGTGTGTGACTCCAAACTCTATGTGTAAACTGATGCAATCTGAGCTCAACATTATTCTGGAAGAATATGATTTGGTCCTGTAACTTTACAGCTATAAAATACTCAGTTCAGTGCTCAACAGAAGTACAAAAAGCAAATTGCGTGCTAGGAATTCTTAGAAAAGAACCAGACAGTAAAACAGTGAACTTCAATTCACCTGAATTTTGTGTGTAGTTTTGGAGTCCCATAATCTGTAAAAGGATATAGTAGAACTCAAAAAGGTTTGGGAAGGGCAGCCAGGATGATTAAAGGCATGAAACAGCTTTAGTGAAAGGAATGACTAAATAGACTAGAACTCCTCAACCTAAAGAGGAGGCAGCTGAGATAGAGATCTATTAAACTGTGAGTGTTAGGGAGAAAGAGCACAGTAAATGACTGCTCACTGCTTCTTTTAATACGAAAACTAGAGGTCATCAAGCAAAGCTAACACATGGCAGTTTCAAAATATAGTGATTCTTCACATAACGTATAATTAAAATATGAACCTCCTTACCACAGGATGTTGTGGATGATAAAATTGTATGTGAGTTCAAAGGCAAGGTTCAGAGAAGAGAAATTCACTGAACCAGCCTAGAAACCACCATTGGCTCAGCAAATCCTTGAACCACAAATTGTTGGAGACTAGGAGACTATTTAGGGAAGTATCACCATATGCTTGCCCTGTTCTAATATTCTCTCCTAGCTGATGGTAAGGGATTAGATCAGGAGTGCTTTCAGTCTCAGCAAAAGGCCGTTCCTACGTTTTGTGTTCTGGACATGATGCCATGCAGAAAAAGCACATCAGACTCAATAGTTTTCCATTTGCTCCCTCAAAAATGTGCCAAAATTCATACAAAGTTCGAGAGAATTGCTTGTCTGTCTCTCCTGTGACTGTATTTGCTGTAATGGAGCTGTCACATGTGGGAATTTTATGAGCATTACTACTGCATTATTTTATTATAAAGAAATAATTCGGCTATTGACAAACGTAGATAGAAAAAGTAAATATACTCTAATGGACCCAAAACTCAGCAAGTGATTCAAAATTTGGCCCTGCACCATGATTCTGTAAGTAGATATTTATCTTTAGGCAGCCAGCTTTACAAAATATTGAGCTAATATATTTTCTCCAAGAAGTCTTAGCACTAAAAAAGCACATCTTATCCAATGTCAGGCATGAGGGAGAATTGGCCCTGTACCTCATAGAAAGCCAAAGAGGAAAAGGCCCTTGTTCATCTTAACTTTAATACCAAATTTCCATCTGCTGCAGCTCGAAATTGCAGAGATATCACACGTATACAATGGGGATTTATTATAGAGGCAGCAACTCATCCTTAACCACAGCGATGATACTGGGCCTCTGTTATATAGCTGTCTTTAGTGTGTAGACATGCTGATATGTTTGCTCAATAAAATCCAGCTTTCAAGACATACTGTTAAGTTTACATGATCACCAGAGTGAGAGGGATAAAGCTGAAAAAGAAGAAAAGCAGAAGCGAATTAATGCAATAAAGGCTAGGATTTAACAGACAGGGTTGAGTAAAATAAATGTGAAACAACAGGTGTCACTGACTCTTATCAGCATTTTTAATTAACACCTGTTTTTAGCCCAGAGTACTTTGGAAGAGTATGTTGGAGTGTGTCTGTATTTAAAGATAAAGATAGGCTGTTGAGAAGTTACTAAGTAGTGAGAGGTTGGAGGAATGAAGAGGTTTGGGGGTGGGGGAAGCCTGTGTTCGCTGGGTGGGTGTTGGTTGCGGCTTAGAGAAACCTGAAGGGAAGCCACGATGATAAAATTACAAGGTAGGGAAATACTGCTATGGCAACAAAATATGTTCTCTTGAAGGAAAATGAGTATGAAAAAGGAAATAAGGAGTGTAGGAAATTCAAAGGCAGTACAGATTACAAGAAAAGACAGAATCTAGTTTTAAAAGAAATAAATTGTAATAGTTTCAATTTATGTAATAATATTTGATGATAGTAATAAATTTCTGTTATCCAGACTTTTAAGGCACCTACTCCTGAAAACTTCAGAGCACTTGACAGATATGAAAGAATTCTGATTCACAGTAGGAAGAGGATGCACTCATACTCTTCAGTGGCCCATCCTACAAGGACCCAGACCAACGTTAATGACCAACATCACGTGGGAAGTGTGTGGCATAAATGTTTGTAGAATCAGGATCTTATCAGAAACCAATATTACTTCCGTGTAGGCATGAGGCAGTTCTAGAGTCTTGCAGTAGTGCTGCTTTATGATTAATTTGAGCAAAGGTCAGCAAATAAATGATGTATCTTGCTTTATACCTAAACCCACTACTTTTTCTAGAATATTTCATACATCTAGACTATTTCTTGCTAAATACGTATTTTAGAGGTTTAAATGATCCCTTATTATTAAACTACCTTATTCAAAAATTAGCTTGGTTCACTTGCAAATTTGACTCAGAAGATAGAAGGTCTGTCCTGAGAAGAAGAGTGACCTGAACTATTTCACACGAGAATACATATTGGTTTCCTAAAGTAGACTATCACCATACAAGATAGAAATCACATGGTAAGATTATTAACTGTTTTTATGGTTGGTTTGGTAACAACCTCAAGATTCACAGCCAGCTGTAGCCCTCAAGGGCTTTCTCTGGCCAGAGAGTCATAATGTCTGGCTCCCCTTATTAGCTTTCTCCTTCCTCCTATTTTTTAATTTGGTTTGCTTGTATGCTTTCTGGCTTCAAACCAGAGGGTACCCTTTGATGTGAAGGGCATTCAGTTCTACACTCAATAATCTATAAAGTTATGGGTGGACTTCCTTTAGGTCAGGATATCTTGACAGTATCCTTCAAGTGACAGAAGTTTTGGGTGCCCTGAGATACTTGTATTTTTGTATTTGTACACTGTATTTTCTCATGGTTATTCACTAACGCTTACCTGAGACCTATTTGTGTATGACCTTTGAAAGCTTCCATAAGGGATTTCTTTTTAAACAAGTCTCTGAGGCCCCAAATCCAGCACTTCACTTAACATGCCCATATTTAGGACCTGTGGAAAATTATAGGTCATAAACCCATACATTAATGCTTTGCTAAATCTGGGCCTGAAGGGATGTATAGATTATACCTGGACAACCTTTAGAGCTCCTGCATCTAAAATACAATTTAGGATACAATTTAGGAGATTATCCTCTTGACTTACACATGCATAGACCCAGTGGCTCTTTCTCCATTAGCCTTTGGTGTGCTCTGCAGCACTTCCTCTTCGTCGGTATCTTAGAAGGTAACAAGGCTGTGAACCCTCCTCAGAGGTTTGTGTGTCCTGTTCAAAGGAGCTCATAATCTGAAAACCAAGTAGCATAATAGCAGGAGGCTGGCAAAATAATACTGCTGGCATCTCAGAGGGTGGAGCTTTCCAATGCATCCATTGATCCTTCTGCCGCTTCCTTACTAAGTTACAGAATCATTGGTGAATCTCAACCAATTTAACAGAGGTAGAAGTCTCAGAAATAAGCAAGTTTTGTGAAAATAAGTCTCAGAAATGCCTGCAAGTTTTGTGAAAATCAGCAACCAGTTGAGGTTAAATAGAATGCAGGAGGTTATCTGTGTCTCAAAAAGCTCCAGTGAAAGTTCAGCAGATAGAAGTTCCGCCAATCAAGACATGCACTGCTGAACACCAAGCACAGTCCACGTGGCCTCTTGCTCAAACCTTTGTTGGGAGAGAGCCGAGGATGCCCTGCTGGGAGAAGGACAATGTTGTCTGGAGCATGTTTTGGCAGGGTACCTTGGGAACAGGAAGAGTTACTGTGCTGAGCTTGTGTAGGAGGAGGCATAAAATAGGTTCTTTGGAGAGTTCCTGGTCTCCAGGCTGCATTCAGTTTTCTACACCCACCTTATTTAAAATAGGGTGTCCTACTGAACTCATTAGAGTAAAATCATATCAGGTTTTGGTTGACTTTTGTTTAAAGTGAGTTTTTTGGGGGGTTGTTTGTTGTTTTTTTATTTTTAAGAAATGTGAGATCTTGATGTATATTTTCCTCTCCAGCAACTCTTAAGTAGCACTTTTTCAGCATTCACTATAAAATGAAAGCTATAGATCTTCGACTAATAACTGTTCTTTAAATATGATGGATTACACAGCAATTTAAGTCTTCAGAATTTACTGAAATTTTACTTTAAAGTATTTCTTTGGAGGTCAATAGAATTTCAGGGTTGTCATTTTAAGGATCATTACACATGAGAATTTTTCCTGTGAAATATGTAAGTCTAGGTTTTGTAAATGGGCTCTGAAGCTGACATACAGCTACATGCCTAAATCAGTGGTGTTGTGTTCAACAGTTGGTCAAAAACCAATCTGTCCCCATTTAAATCAACCACTTAGCAACCTAGCCACACACGTTTTAGGTTCTTTAACCTGATAAATCTCTAATTATTCTGGCTCAGAATTCCAATGGAACGGGGTTCAGAGCAATTTTGCAGATGTCGTTCTTTATTTGAATATTATCTAATTTAAAAGGAAAATATTTCACATTATAACAGCATATTTTGAGAGGGAAAAAAAGCATGAAAACCGTTTCTGTTCCAAAAATTGCTGATATGAGAATTTATGGGAAAACAGCTCCTTTTATGAATAATTATTATTATTGTGTTTAAGAAATGGGCAAGATGCCTAGAAATTGAATGAAAGAATGAGCTATTAAATTGAAATATTAAATGAAATAACTGAATTAAAAGTGATCATGTAAACCTAGCAGTAAATGTTGGGAGTTGTAGCTGATTGAACATATTTTCATCATCTGTTTTGTATGCTTAAATACAATTGCTTGATGTAAGTAAACACTTGATTGATATTCTGAATACTTTAAAATCTGCATATGCATCATGGAATACTGAACAATTAAAACTTAATTTCAGTGTAGTTTGATTACATGTAAATTATTTCAATATTCATTTTTTCCTGTTCTGTTTGCTCAGTGCATATTTAATATCCACTTTTTGAATGCGTATCACTCTTGATTGGACTGTGAGATGAGGAGGACTCTGAAATTTCTTCCATTAAAAAGGATTGCCATATAAATATTATTTGTGCCACAGCTCTTCCCCTGCAGATTATTTTCTAAATGTTGTGTACTCTTATTGAAGACAAGGAAAAAAACTGCTGCAACCCTCCTTTATCAGCCCAGCACAAGGAATATGCTTACATGGTCGATGAGCATGTCTAAGAAGGCTTGTTGGTTGTAACTAGTCCCTAAAGAAATGTTTCCATCTTTTCTGCACTATATTGCTTGCTTGCATGAGCTCCCTTTCCCTTCCTGTCTTCCTCCCTCCACATTATTTTTTTTTTTTTTTTTCCTGGTTCCTGGAGGTCTTATGAGACATTTTAATATTATGGCTAAATATTACAAGTATTTTCAAGTTGACCATTTTCAGTCTGAAAAAATATTTATCTTTAAGTGAGTACATTCAATTTAGGAGTTCTGGAATACAAATGAAAAAAAATTGCCTTTTGATATATTTGTAGAACATCTTCTAAAAACCAAAGAGGCTTCTTTTCCCTTCTCTGCAGGCTGCAATCCATACACAGTTTTTTGACCAACAGTATTTCAAATTACTTTATTTCTGAACATCCAACAGAAGGAAATCCCAGGCATTTGATTCTCTTATTATTTATGCCAGTGAACAGAATAGCCTTTCTGAAGTTACAGATAACATCATATTTTTTTACTACCTATATATTTTATTTTAAAATAACATGTTTTCTTGGCATCTTTTCAGTTAAATCATATTCCCAAAATACAAGCAGGCAACAGGCTTGTCACTTCATCATGGAAGGCAGGTCTGGAATCTTCTCTGCCTTGACCATTTTTGACCTGCGTGACCATTGTTATATTATTCACATTTCCCCTTGATTTCCTTGCCCGTACTAATAGCCATTTTTAAACGTACTTGTTAGAATACATACAGAAGTACATATAATAGCAGCATTCTTTTATTATTATATGAGAATTTGAAATTAATATTGCATCTGCTACATGGCTTGCAGGGAAACACTTTCCTGTATGTCCTACATAGTTAATTGCAGTTTCAGAGTTCTAATCTTGAAGGTCATACTTCTGTTGCCTGTGACTGACCAAACAAGTGGCTGAACTTCATGGTTTGCAGGCAGATTTCCTTATCTCTCGTTTTCAAGAGATATATAAGTCTTGATTGCTGGAGTTATCGTGAATCAAGCAAGAAGGGGCAAGGTGGAGGCAGGGGTGGGGAGACACTGTCCAACACCAGGGCCCTGAACATTCCATTTTAGAAAGCAAATACTGTACCTGGTGACTGTAGCACAAGAACAAAAGGTGGAATGTTTTCTTTGGGGGTAATTTGTTTGTTTGAGGAGCTGATAAACTGTGAGTGTGCTAACAACAGCGAGATAAAAAGACATCCTTATAAAACAGTTATCATTAGTTTTGTTGGTCTCATACTGTATAGACCTCGCTATAATACTTCCTGTAGATTAAAACCAGCAAAAGTTTCACACCAAAGGGTTTCAAAATAACAATTATCTTCTAATAAAGCTAGGTTTAAAAATGCTGGATATTTTTGACTGATTTAATGCCGTTGGCCTAAGTAATGCAAACTTGTCACTCTTCTTTGAAATATCCACCTTATTTTATAATTTATAATAAATTATGAACTAACTGTGATGGTTATTACCAACACTCTTGGTTTGTGGAGAGCATTTCTTAGATAGTCTTCTTTTTCCCTTTTTTTTCTTGGTGCAGGTCTGAAAATAATGAGCTAATGTCACACTTTTATGAATAGGGGCCATAATGAGACCGAAGTATGCATGTTGATTAAAGGAAAAAAAAAATGAAATCTTTGTGAAACTGCAAAGAAATGACAGCTTAAGGCCATGATTCTGTTCTGCAAGTCAATCAAATGAGAAAGTTATTTTACATTTTTTGGTTGCAGGCATTTTTGCTTTGGCTAAAGCAAATGTCATTCAAGTAGTCTGTATAGTATAACTTTGGTAAAACAAAATTATGATACAGACATTCTTTTTAGCCAGTCACATTTTTGTTTACAATTTCCCCTCTAATAAGAATGTGTATTTAATTCATAATGAAAAAGAAAAATATGCCAGAAAAAAATATAAACATGCTAGCTGTTGAAGATACATATATTTTTAACATATACTTTTAAAAACTTTTTTTTTATTAAAGCACAACTTCAAAAGCATCATTGCAAAACAATGTATTGTGTTGGAAAATTCTTCTCAGGAATCATGTTGAAAAGCTGCAGATACAAGTATACACGAAAAAGTGGGGGTGCACTGCCTATTCCCTGGTGATCAAGAGGTTAACTTTAATTTATCTCTTCCCCTCCTTTAAACTGGTTCTGTGAGGAGGGCTGCAAATTAGTACTTGGAACACACAGCAGGGAGATTAGCTTTAGGGAGGGAAGGCCTCCCCACTCCAGCTCTTAGAAACCTCACCTGGAGAGTGCATTTCCTTTTCTACTTAAGGTAACATATTATGCCTTCTTGTCACGAATGTTATTCCTTGAGGAAAAGTCCTCTCTGGCTCTATCTTGCAATCTGATGAATCATTCCAAGTGTGCGGTAGAAGAGAGGAGAGCGATAAGGCTGTAACAGGAGGGAGCCAGGAAACCGCTGAGGCTTTGGCCAGGAACAGGAATCCCGGTGTGGTGCATCATATAGGACTCCTTTATCCACCCAGGGGAAGGAGGATTCCCACTTTTCCTCTTGCTCACACCAGCCTGAGGAGGAGCTGCCACAATGCCCTCTGTTTCCTATGACACCAGCAAGGTACAGAGCTGTACAAATTCTGGCATCCATGTGATGCTGTCTGACAATATGCCTTTGACAAGCACAACCTACACCTTTCTAACCCTGAGAAATCACAATGCTGGTTTTTCCCCATGGGGGCAAAGAAGTCATCTCCTTCCCAGACTTCAAGTGTCTACAACTGATCCATTGTTGAAATTGTTAACAGGTGGTAGGGGGGGAAGTTTACCAGTGGTGGAACAAATACAGAAATAATTCTATATGGAATCAATCTTTTACCTCCCAACTGAAATAAAATTGGGGTATTTGAATTTCTAAAAGTAATCACCAAATCTATTTTCACAGCTAACCTTAAACAGTTAAAAATGTGAAAAAGAGGAAAATATGTACAGATAGAATCACTTTCTACAGTACATTGTCACATAATGGTTATCCACATCAAGTATAAGAGAGAGACATTAGCCCAGTGCAGAATTTCCCATTGGGATTAGCATTTGCCAGTGCAATGTTGTATATATCCTGAGAAAGCTTCTGATGGATGGCTTGTGTCCTTGTGCTTCTGTGGAATTCCCAAGGATGGCAAACAAGAGGATACACGCAGCCTTGCCCAGTATCTCCATCCCATGTGGGTGTTTGCTGTAACTCCCCGGAGATGGTGTGTGGTGTCTGGGTAGGACAAAGGGGTCAGTGTGTCACCTCAAATGGAAGGAGCTGTTGTTCAGCAAACCTTCAACCCACAAAGGAATGGTCCTTAAAGGTGAAGCTCCACATCCACACTGCCCCCTTCCTGCTCTGCTGCATCTCTGGGTGATGCTCAGGTGGTGCCTTCTAGAGCACATCTAGAGGTAATTTTCGCTTGTGCTTTTTGCTCTTTTCCCCCTTATGTTACTTCATCGATGTGATCTTTTTCACTGTAGGATCTCCAAAAACTTGCAGGAGTCTGTGCTAATACTGGGCTAAGGTGCTTATGAGACAAAACAGTATCACCCCCAACCTTTTTCAGTCCCTGAGAATTCATGACTCAACTGGATTAGTGTCTTCACGGAGGTGTATCAAGGGGTCTGCAGGGACAAAAAATGCAAACTTCTACAGGGATTTCTGAAGTAATGCGAGATTTGGGATTAGTATTTTCTGTAGAGGATTTTAAGGTTCCTACCAGCATTGTTGGGGATCCTGTTTATCTGTGCTGTGGTCAGTATCTTTGTAAAGGATCAATTTGTTAGGATCTACAGGATCTTCAGCTCCCTTCAGTTTCAGCCAGATCTGATGGGACTCAACACTGAACCACTTGGTGAAGGTTTTAAACAGTAAAGAAGGTTAAGGGTAGTCACTGTCCTACCTCACAGTTTTGCCATCTGAGTATGAGCCTATCAAGTTTCCCCAATTAAGCATCACTTTTGATGAGCATTGAAGGACTTTGTACATTAGCAAAATTTGATGCAGCTCTTAAATTAACCTCAGCAAGTGACGTGTTTCCTTTTTCTTTCAGGTACCAGAGGTTTGAAAAAGCGTTTCTGCTCGCTGTCGACATCGGTGCTCGGGACCTGTTCATGGTGAGTTGTTTCTGGAGCCACAGGCTCTTGGAGGATGTTATTTGTCGGCTTTTGCACACATTAAAACATGAGTTACAGTTCATTTGCAGTATTGGACACATACTGAAGGCAGAACTGTTCTACCTTTGCCATCATGAAACTCATCAGTAGGAACTGAGTATCTTAAGAGTCACTGATATTTCCCCCAGCATGGCTATTCTTTATTTTCCGGGAATTATTATATATGTTTTTAAATTTTTCCTTTCTTCCTCTGACCTGATGTGGGTGAATGTCATCTTTCACTCTAATAAGCTTATGCATTTCTGATCTGTTCCTTTAAGTCCAACTGCTGAGTCCTGGACACAAGAGCTGTCCATGTCCTGGGGATCCTGAATGCTCTTAGTTTGTCTCTTGGGGTTTTGTGAAAAGTGACAAATTATGAACGCTTCTGCTGGTACTTTTAAAACAACAAAGCTCAGCAGCATCAACACAAGGGTTTTAACATTTCATGCACTCTCTGCCCCCTCCCATTTAATTAGCTACAAAAGTAAAATTAACCAGCTCTTAAAAGGTCCTCTGTGTGAGCACTGCAGGAGGTTCTTGTTTTATAAGATCTTGCACCACAATGTCACAGTGAGGTCAGATGGACAAAGCCAGTCGTGCTCTCCTAGTCTCTCAGCATGTTGCTGCTCCACAGCTGATTTCATTGTTTTCAAAGAAACAATAGGAAAGGGCTTGTTGAAAAAAAGGCCCTTTGAACGATTCGTTTGCTTGACTCTTTTGCATAATGAAGACATTCTGTTGTTTAAATTAAGCTTTGACACTAGATGTTAATATCATTTATCCCATTAAGTCACTTGCCCTGCTAGTTTGATCTTGATATTTAAATTGTATGTTAAATTACACAATTAAATCCTGCTTTTAGGGGTTATGAAAATTCCCTTCTAATTATATAAAAAGTTGTGTGAACCTTTTGATGTTTTTTTCATGGCTCTAATCATCTGGCTTGTTCCATCTAATTAGAAAGATGTGAATACTGCGATAAACTTTCCTAAGTATGCATCAAAAGAATGTGATGGAAATGTCAGACTTTTAGGAAATTCATTACATGTCCTGTGTTTACTCCCCTCAATTTTTCCTCTTTTTAGATCATCTCTTTCCTTTTCTCTCTTTATTGAATGTAACCTCTTCAACACAAATTTTATACCTAATCATGTTAAGCACTGCTGCAGCCACACATAAGATTCAGACTGTAGTATGTCTGAAGCAGATTAAAGCTTTTTGTCAAGGGTTCTCCCAGCGTACAGATGATAAATACCCCCTAATTTTAGCCATTCCGACAGAATAAATATCCCAGTACTTGCCATCAAAGGCCCTCTCTCAGATGCCTGAGAGCACTTCCTACGTGATCTTTTTCCTTCCCTCTGCTGACAGCAGGACTGAGGGAGCACCTCGGTCCCAGGGTGGGGGACACCAATGTTGGGTGCTGAGATGGGTGCACAGCTGCTAACAAGAGGGAGGGACTGTCAGTACCTGGCTCCACAGGTGATAGATGATAGATGTTCTACTCCCACCGAAAAGGCTATCCAGCTTTCTTCAAGAGGAGTTTCAGTGTTCACAGAGCAATTAACTCCATCTTTTCCTACTCTTTGCTTTTCCTTTCCTCTCTCAACACCTACTCTTCTTTTCCCATCCTACCAATGCCCTTTAACATAAATGTATATTTCCAAAGAGTTCCTCCTGGCTTATGTTATTGTGAGATCAAAACCAGTTCTTTAATGTCCTCATTCTGCTTGCATTACCTTTGAGATTCCTCATAGTTTCCCCTAAATTATGCAACAAGCATCACACATACCTGCCTCCTCTGGGGAAATGTCCTTTTGCTAATCCATCATCTCAGTCAGTCACTAATGAACAAACTTTACCATAAGCTAACAATGGTACTGCTGCAAGACCACTAAGTACAGGACTCAAGAAGTTTAAACATGCATAGGTCATTAGGAGTATTTATTTGTGCCATGGTAATTTCTAGGGAATTTGGCTTCATTGTGCTTAATACCCTTAATTGTGTGAAAATTAGATAACCTGTTCCCTGAAACCTTACAGTCCTTCTAGGTATTAGTATAACAATACTACTGCTAAGCAAGGGTTGTGCATCCCTCACTCCTGCTTCATACTGGATGATTCCTATATGTTGTTTATGTAGGCAAAATGCAATTTATAATATACAATTTGGCTTTGCATACATTTAAAGAATTTTTATCCTTTTTTAAAACCTCAGATAGCTCTAGGAGTCAAATCACCTTATTCCCAATTAATTTAATGGGATTTCAAGATGAATAGTAGTCTAAATAAAGATACCTGATGGCATAAGCAAAATGAGAAAGAAAAAATTGTGTTTATTAAAGGGGAACAGAGAAGGAACAAAAAGGAAAGGATAGAAAAGAATAGATATAGCAGAGGTTGAGAAGGATGCAAACATTGAGTTCCCATCATCTGAGACTTCTAAGAACATGTCCTATATCTTTGAGAATTTACCCTGAACATCAGTTTCACCAAACAGGGCTCTACAGCATTCCCATTATTTGTTTTGAGATTGCAGAGAAATTTGAGAGAATGCTATCTGAGGACTAACTTCTTTCAAAGAAAATGAAAAAGGAAAAAAAAAGGCTTAAAACTATAGCTGTAGGGTCACTAGATGATGCCATAGCAAGACACACATACACTGCTGTGTCTCTCCCTGAGCTTTACCCTCACGTCACATCCAAGTCCATCAATTAATATCATCTCCTGCAAAGTTCAATAAAAAAAAATAAAACTGAAAACGACATAATATCATGAACAACAGCTCCATTTATTGGACAGTGACTGATCCAATCTGTGACAGAAAAGATCAAGCAGTGGAAGGGTTGTTAGCTCGAAATCCTTTCATAGTGCGTTCCAGCTCTCAGCTGCTGAAAATTCAAAAGGCCATCCCACGTACCAAAGGTAGCAAAAAATACAAGGAAAAGACACTTTAATAAAACTGTCAGATCTTGGGTGATACACTGATGAGGAAAGTGTATGCTTCGAAGAAATGTTGGAGTGTTGCCCAGAAATATCCTATAGACACATCATGTTTCAAATGACTTCTGCTCACCAACGGTCAGCTCTGTGAGTCACAAAGGTGAGGGGGAAAAGGAAGTAGTCCAAAAAGTAAGCAAACTGTTAAATGACAAAATAGAGCCCTTTCAGCAAGCTCCTGATAAGCAGCTGGAAATTGTTTTTATTGTCACCTTTGTGTTTGAGAGAGACGTGATCTTTGGACTGATAAATTCTTAGGTGATTGTGTGAAAAAATCTGTCATGAATATTCAGATAATTTATTTCTTTTTTTTCCCCATCATTCTTTAAAGCATCCTGTTATCTGGTGCTTCTTCTGTCTCTTTTTTAGTTTTCTGGTTTAATTCTACTCAGACAGTTATAAATGCTTAGAAAAATCCAATTTTGCTGTTTTATTTGAATGAGAAACATCTAAATTCGATCTGAAATGGTCTAATTAGGTGACTTCATATCTGTAATCTTTTCTTTCTAAAGTTGGTTTAGAGATGAGGCAAAGGCTACTTTTTTTATTGTTCTTCATGACAGTAACTTGAGGAATAACAAAGAAAGCCACTTACCAACCCACCGCTAACCTTTATTTCTTACAAGGCCCTCATTAGTTGATGATGGATATGTGGCATCTTTACATTTCTTTACTCAAACCAGAAAATGGGCAAAACCAAGACCTGAAATGCCAGCTGCTTTGATAGGCAGAGAGTGCACAACCTCTTCACTGACAAAATTTCATCATTCTCTGCAGTCGTTTCCATCCCATCCCCCAATTTACTATTTGAAATAGCATGGAGGTATACAATACTTCTCATAGTTTAAGCTACAAAAAGGCAATCATTAAGCATTGTCAGGATGTATTTTAAATAAGTCTGCCTTTACATCAAAATCTCTATTAGTTCAGACTTGTCCAAGAGCCCTTGGGTTTTCTATTGTTATCTAAATAAGATGACAATATCTGCTATTTAATCTTCATAGAAGTCATACCTTGCTACTCAGGCCCTTTTCTCCTGACAACCGTTAGACCTACAAAGGGAAGAAATACAGAGTTCGCCACAAGTTCGTAACCCATTACTTTGCTCCAAGACACTTGCACATTTTTAAGTCACACCTGTGTTTGTGATGAGAAAACACTGCTGTCTTCCGCAGACTCTGTGGATCCTGCAAGTCAATTGCAAGCTTTCCTGCATAATCAGTCTCAGTTTCCCCAAGATTCTCAGTTTTGTTTCAAAGTTGTTGATGTTGTGGTTGTTGTGGTTGTTGTTGTTGTTGTTGTTGTTGTTGTTGTTGTTGTTGTTGTTGTTATTATTATTATTATTATTATTATTATTATTATTATTATTATTATTATTATTATTTTATGAGGGATTACTAAAAGCAGCATGTTTTTCTCCTAACACTATTGCTCTCACATTTTTTCATATAAACTTCTCTTTCTAGAGTAAAGTCACTTTTCCTGTAAGAGTTTGTGTCATATTGATGAAGGTGGCAGAAAATTCACACCAAGAAGGATGATTTCACCTGAAATTGTCCACATTAGTGAGAATATAGTTGTTTTTATGGCATGCAGAGGTCAATCTTTCCAGCAAATACTCCTTTTTCCTTTAAATTCCTGCATGCAGATGGATTGCAGAACAATGGAATGACTCAAAACTTTGGATGCCAAATGGTATCTTCAACAAAGAAGTGTGGAAAAAAAAATTTTGCCAGCTGTTCTTGGACTTCCCTCACTTTCTATGTCACAGTTCATGCACAGATCAGCATGTGTCTGTGATGCCAAATGAGAAGGGGATTAACTGTCTCTTGATTAATAGTCAACAATGAAATTTTACTTCAAGGGCTAAAACCAAGGGCAGTGAGAGTGTAGTTTATCAGCAGGAATATACTCTCCCACAAATAGTTCTGTATGTAATACAGGTGGCTTTCACCTCAAATGTTAACATGCAATAAAAAGTCTTGACTTTTGATAAGGTCATGCAGTGATGGGACAAGAAGGAGAATGGCTTTAAACTGGCAGAGGGCAGGCTTTGGTTAGACATTAGGAAGAAATTCTTTCCTTGGGTGGTGAGGCCCTGGAACAGAAGTTACCCAGAGAAGCTGTGACTGCCCCATACCTGGAAGTGTTCAAGGCCAGGTTGGAGGGGTCTGGGAGCAACTTGACCAAGTGGGAGTTGTCCCTGCCTAGGGCAGGGGCTTGGAATGAGTTGATCTTTAAGGTCCCTTCCAACCCAAGCCATTCTATAATTCTATATAACGATACCCCTCTTTTGGAGCCCTCTGATTTTTGACTCTAGGTAAAAGACTAGATCCAGAGTATTAGCAACTATTTATGCTAGACAGCACTTTTGGAAAGCCCCTTGCTGTTCAGGAGTGACTCAGCAATCATGTCAACTCTGTGGATGTTAAAACCATTGAGCAGCCACTGTTGCTCTTATTGCCTCCAATATCAGCACAGGGAGGGCCATCATCACCTTACCCACAGAACAGTAGGAAACATTCAAACAAAAATTAGTCCCTAAAAGGCAGAAACCCTTGAAACATAAAATCGTTAAGGTTGGAAAAGGCCTCTAAGATCATGGAGTCCAACTGTAAACTCATTACTGACAGGTCCACCACTAAACCACTACTACTACTACTGCATTTAGCATGCTCCAGATACAGGCTGTCAGCCAGGAGAGGTGCACTACTTCAGATCTGGTTTACACAGAGCCGCCTCCTATCAATTCTCTTTTAATTCAACTGAAGTGATGTTAAAAGTAGACAGATTACTTTCTTTCATACACTGAGTCAATAGCTTCACTTTTATCACTGCATGATTGGTCAGTGTTTTATTCATTGCTGTATTCAACAGCACAAGTAAGGAAATAAATTTGCATTTGAGGGAATTAAAATGTAATGGTAGGTTCATCAGTTCCATCTGTGTTTGTGATCTAAATAATAAAAGAACTTCCTTCTTTCAAAATCCCTTTTGTTGCTCCTTTGAGATTCATTTTAGATTAATCTTTTTTCTTCTCCTTTATTTCCAAAGGACATCCATTACCTTGCACTAGATAAGGGTGAATTGGCACTAGCTGAAGTGGCAAAGAGAAAGGCTAATGACATTGATGCAGAATCAATAACTACTGGAATTGGTAAGAATTAATGGTGTTTAAAAAGCCCTTTTTGTTTTAATCAATACTTGTCCTGTAGAACATGGTGTTATATTTGTAGAGGGGTTATTGTTTTGATTGCATTGTTTTCTTTGAAAGTGAGACCGGATTCTTATTTGTAACTAAAGAACAGTATTTTCATTCATAACTAAAGAAAGAGGCTTATAAAAATCACATAGCTTAGCCTTTCAGTACCCACGTGAGGATAGCTGTGAAGCAAAAAGATTTATACTGTGACTATATAGAAAAGTTCAGGCTGTACAAACTGAACTGAGTGCTAGAGGTAAGGGACTGAATCTGAAAATCATTGTTCATATCAGCATTAAAGGTCAGTCTCACTCACCTCTAAATATTTGCTGGTGCACATTGGAGTCACATCCAGCATTGATATTTTGGCAGCACTTGTATGGAACATTTACTGATGTGAACATAGGCTCAGATCCTGGCTTTAAAGCAGCAGCTTGGCATGCAGTGGGATTCTTGCCGTTCCGTAAGCAGTATCGATGCTAAAGTTGCAGTGTGAGACTAATAGCTAAAACGCAGGTGACTTTTCATACAGGGGAACTTGTAACTCCTTCACTTCCTCCATGTGTTTCTTCTGAATTCACATGAAGAGATGAGCAAGCATATGAGACCATTCTGATTTCATGCCTTGTGACAGAAACCAAGCAGAAGGTGTCTGTGTCTAGGGAGCTGATCTCCATTGGAGACAAAGGGGAAAAAACCCACAAAGCCTAAAAATGTCTGTATAAAACATGCACAGCTCTGTTTTGCTTATTCTACTGCATCACTGAATATTAGAGGAAAACACTGAGCTTCAGTCGTTATCCCATGACAAGAAGTGGAATAGGATTAAAACTCAGAAGGTTTTCTTGTGAGTCAGAGTCACAAAATCTTTGAGATCTTAGGTAACATGGGATTCTTTTAGAGCTCTACATCTCCCTGTTTACCCAAAATATACAAGGGAATGCCACTCCAGTACACAGAAGTGCGGAGAGGCCATATATGCATTTATGTGGCTATTCCTATAGATCATATAAATCTATGACTTTTCAAGGCTATGCGAAACAGTATCACCTCCTTCCCTCTCCAGCAGAGTAGGAATCAAGCAGTGCCTCTCCTCAACTCTTCTCTTCAGGGTCTTTCATTTTCAAGTCACTTAAAGCTTTTTTTCTACCACAGCTGGGCCTTCAGGCAAGCCCCTTCACCACTAGAATTTGGAAAAAAGGACATCTGTTTAGGTCATCCCTTACTGGACACTCTTTAAAGTGCACAGTTACATCCCCCTTGCTTCCCCTCCTCTTACTTCTTAGGCATTTATCTGCTGTACCATGTATTACTGAGATACCCAGGACTTGCATCTGATCATTATCTATTCTCTGGCACTTAATCCAGAAAATGTAAGGTCTAATCTGTATCGTCATTTAATTCCTCGCAATCTACCATGATTATTAGATTTCTGAAGTTAGGCTGTTTTTAAGTTTACTGAGAGCCTTTTGTAGCACTGTAGACACATGTGCAGGGAGAGGGGTAGGGAAAAGAACTGAGGTGATCACAGATGTCTTCCTTGTATATCAAATGTCATACACGTGTAACTACAATTCAGCTATAAATGTGCAGGCACACAGTCTTCCCCTCCTCCAGACCAGTCCTACAGTTACCTCTGCAATGCCCCATTAGCATAAATTATTAAAGTCATTTTATATGATAAAGACTTTTGCTGAATAATTAACTATCAGGATGATTTAAAATACTTTTCAATGCCCCCAGGCACAAACTGTCACTGAGATTCAGTCTCTAAGCAGTAATGAATTTGCATCTAATTCATTTTATATGAAAATAAACAGGAATCTCCCATGAGTTTGTTTCGCTGCAGATTGGATCTCACCTTAAACATGTGAAATCTCAGCCACAGGTTTTGTTTTTTTATGCTTTATTCCAACGTCCTTTCTAATGATATTTTTATTTCACGATCTGTTGTTGGCAAAAAACATGACGTGAGGTATGAACTTTGTGGACCCAATGAAAACAAAAGGTAACAAGTGCTTTATATGTAAATTACAGTATATTTCTAATACTCTGAGAGAAGAAGAAAAGCTCATGCCAGAGCCAGAAGTATTAAAATGCACTTTCAAACAATTCTATCTCCCCTGACCACTTCTCAAGCCCAGTCATCTTCAGCTAGTCCCTGCTCTCTGGAGCTCCCAGCCACTCAGTTCACCAATGGTCACAGTTCCCAGACCAACCCCCAAACTTCTTGAACACCCACTTCAGGCTTCTACAACAAAACAGTAACCTAAGCTGAGGCAGCAAGGTGCAACCAAGTGCTACTGAGCTTATGCTGGACACCTCTGTACAGCATATCTCTTAAATATATACGTTACAGTACAATATTTGGTCTTAAATAGTACGAAAGTGAACCATTCTCATATATCAACATCTGATGAAATTTCCTGAGCTAGCCCATCCCCAGACCTCAGCTCAGCACTACTTGAAAATTGGATGAGTCAGTGCTTCTGGCTGATTCCCAAGCCTTTGAGAGTGCTCCATCTTGCCCCAGATATATTAATTTGTCAAGATATTTCTGTGTACAGCACTCACTTCAAACATGATGTATTTCAAACTCAGACTTTCAGGAAAAGTTTCACGCTCCTACAAATAATGTAGAATGACAATATAATTTCATCTGGAATTTATAGGCATCATCCTGAGTTCTATATGGGTAGATTCCTCACATATACCAAGGTTTGTGTCAAGATAAAACTAAAAATAGGTTGATTATTTTAAGATTTTCTGAATTTTGGCTCTTCTCAGTTCTTCATCACATGATGAGTTTGCTGGACACTGTTTTGAAGAAGCCACCTTCAAAGCTAAGGATGTCTGTGGGCATCTGGTAAGAACACCTCCAGAGCACAGTATTTTGGTGAGAATATTGCTGAGCAAAATGAAGTGTCAGGTGAACTATGGTTTTGGCAGAATCAGATATTTTGTTCTTTTGATTAAAATCTTCTGAGGAAAATTATTCTCATAAGATTTTATGTTTGACAGCCTGTGAAAATGCATCTTGAGGGATGAGAAGATTGAAGTAATGGTACTGTACATCTCAGAAATGGCATTAACTGTCTCCTCTTTCCCCACTCTTATTTGATCAGCAGACCACTGGCCATGGATACTGTGGTTTCTTCTGCCAAAGGTTTTCTGTTGAATTATTTCTGTAGTAGATCCACAAGTTCCTTAATGAGGTCAGGTGGTTCTCATTTAGCCTTACCTAAAATGTATGCTGTGCACCTCATTTCACTTGATTAAAAGAGAGAATAAATAATTTATTCAATATCGGCATACATGTAGGTTACTAATAAATTCTGTTTATGAGAGTAACCTGGCATATACTCTCCTGGAACAGTATTGTCTGTGGTGGGAGAGTGAGTCTGTTTGGTGCTGTAAAGTGTAGGTTGCTAATGTAAAACCTGAGTTGCAAAGAACTGACATGGCAGAGCCTGTTGAGAAATGCCATAACAAATAATGATCATGGAGGTGAAGAACTCAGCCCTTCAGACATCATTGCTCAATGAATATCCAACCAAGAGCATATGTAGGCAGTGTCAGAAAGCTTCCCAAGGCCAACTTCCAACAAATTACATTAGGGCCTAGCAAGGTGATTTTACCCTTCAAATCAACAGCTTTCACCCAAAAGGGATTCATGTTGTGACAAGACACATAACTGCTGCATAGTTGAAAGGCAAATTGGGAAACCTTGTACTTCTACTTAGAAATAAATTCAGAATATTAGTAACTCTAATGTTTAGGCAACATTTCTAACAGAGGTATCTTAACAAAAAACACTGATGTTCAGATAATTGCATTGTTCTGAAATGCTAGGTGGGACTGACTAACATTTTGGTGGTTCACTAATGTCTTATGAAAGCGCTTGAGGTTTTTCCATTTAAAATAGAATTTTAAAATATTTCTGGAAGTATTCCATACTGTTTGCGAGATAGGGAATCTTATCAGTTCTCACAGACACTGAAGTCTAATTTCCCACAGTGTTTGTAAAATGACATTCAAAATGTATGGACCCTCCATGTTTCACCTTACTGGCAAGGAACATCACCAGTTTGAACCTTAAGTGGAGAATTAATTAATTTTATCTTAGTTCTGTGGTAGTGTTTTATATTGAATGGCTTACATGTTCTTTGTGATAATTAATAATGACACATCCTACGTGTTTTGTCTGAGATACCAGTCTGGTCTTGCATTACAGTCTGCTACCTCCAAATCACTTATCATTTACTCATATCTTCCCCTCTTCTTGACAGTCCTGGGGAGCCTGCTTGCATTTCAAGACCGTGTTTGGAATTGTCCCCTTGTGTTTGTAACCTTCTCTGGCCCTGCATTAGCCTCCTTGGTAACATTTCCTTCTCCTCTTATCCATAATGATGCCTTTCATCTCTCAAGCAATAGATTTCTTCCTCATCCTCACATGCCTGCTCTGACACTGATGGCAAAGCTTTTTTAATTTCCTTCTCTTCTTTGGCACGTGCAACTTTCTTTTTTCATCTATCAACTTTCAAGTTAACTGAGAAATTTGGCCTTTATTTCATTACTTTTATTTCAGTGTATAACACGTCTATGGCATGCTTCAAATGTATTATCCCAGGTGTTCTGGAAAGACTCAGGGGACACTTATTTATGCTACAATTTTTTGGAGCCTGCCCCCTTCAGTGTAAGTGTTAGATCTCCTATTTATTTATTTATTTATATTTTCAGTTTAAGTCAATCAAAGCCTCTGGAATCAAACCCTTTGCTTTTATTTTTCTAATAATGTGACTTTTCCCCCAGAGAGCCAGAAAAACATTTTTAATGAAAAATATTTTCTAAGTATGATTGGCAGTTCACCTATGGTGAGAAATTAGTTTCCACAAGCACTTTTTTAATTTTGTGCCACCCAAGATGAGTGTCTTTGAAGATCCGCAGTAATTTGAAATTAGTTAACTGTGCTCATATATACACTCTCTTGAACATACCAAGCCACACACAGCACTTGACACACTAAACACAATGAAAGGATTTCCACCATCTTCAGCAGGCTTTGGATGGGCATTTTAGCAAGCAATAAGGTCATGGGTAGGCCTGGGATGACCAGGACTGCTGCCATCTGCAAAGAGCTGGTATGGAAGGACACTCTGCTTGGTGTAGAGTAGCTTCAAGAGGAGGGAGCAGCAGCCAGCACTCATGGCGTGGCATCCTATTTTTGAATTTCCAGCTGGTAGTGAGGATTTTACTCTCAAGAGAGCTACAGGCACTTACTGCTCCCCTCCTTGTGTTCTTTTCAAGAAATGGAGTTGTTTGTTTTACTTGAGGTCTACAGTAATGCCAAACTCTTTCTGGCTCCACCTCATCTCACCTCTCCTCTTGCTTGTGTCATGATGTCAGTTTTGATCTATACCTTCCCACTGCTAGACTACTTTGCCTAAAGACATAATCCCCATCCCCTAATAATTATAAGTACATCAAAGGCTTGTTGGTTTGCTTAGCTGCAGAGGTCTACACAAAGATCTGTGTATCTTCACTTGAAAGAGATTTATAGTTTTGTGTCAAGCTTTAGAATTATCATGGCCTTCCATTTTTTTCCCCTTCTTTATAGTGACATATTTTTGCCTGCTACAGAACCTGCTTTGAAAAGCACAACTATATGCCCAAAATGAAAACACATTCTCCTTAATATTTTAAGGTCCTCATATCTTGTAATGTCTGCCAGCAGTAAAATTATGCTCTATTTAATATGAAAAAATCTTGCCAAAAGTCATATATTAACTAAATTTTGCCAGTTTTAGAGTCTTACATTTTTTGTATCTATAGTCACATATTATGACTGTTTTATAAACAAATAAACAAACAAAAAATTACAGTCTTTCCAAATTCTGGAAATTGAAAGGTGTTGTGTGTATCTGATCTGCTTTTATTCTACTAACAATTAGGGTATTGCAAGGCATGTGAGGTCACTCATCTCAGATCTCTCCAGTATAATTCCATCTTATCCCTATAACCCCCAGCCAAGCTGATGCACACAGACAGTGAAATGATGACACTAATTACCAAGCAAACAATATACTTTCAGCGGCAACAGATCAAGAAGAAAGTTTAAAAAGTGAAAAAAAAAATTCACAGAGCTATACCTTGTGGGAGGATGTAACATGGTAAAGAATAGTTCAGCATAAAAGATCTCAAAGGGATGCCCATGGCACGGCATTGAAGTGAAGAGACGCAAGGCAGTACTCAAGCTGTTGACACTATAGCTAGGAATTTGAGTAGGAAGCTGGCTTCTCATCACTGCCTACAGTCCATAGACTGTAGTAAATTTAAATAGAAAGCATACATAGTTAAAATAACTGTTGAAACAAACTATCAAAGAAATTGATGCATGGAAGGTGTCTTTGCATGAAAACTGAATGGATACCTTTCTGGGAAATAGGTCTTAGCCAAATACAATTTATGCATTAGTCAAACACATGTTTTTCTGGCTAGGTGCAGGATACCTGGATGAAATTTAATAGCCTCTAATTCACTGTAGGTCAAACTAGATGATTTACACCATATCATTATAGTATAATATTCATATGTTCTGGATTCCAGTCTTGCCTACAGCTCTGTGAAAAAGCCCCTGGTAAATCTCCCATTAGCTTCAAAAGGCCCACATGTGGGCTAAAAGACTGCAGTTAAAAGCCACATAATATATATATTATATATATTCACACATCTCATAGTATGCACGTGTGTGTGTACATAAGTGGGTGTTATATTTACACATACACAGCCAAAATCTGGCCAGCCTTAAAAATAGCTCCAAATCTGAACAGAAGCCAGAGGAATTATTACGTATTTGTATTCTCCTTCATGACATCACAGAATCCGCTGCTGCCTTATTTTTTTTTTTTTTTCCTGAAAGAACAAGAAATAATCACAGCAGGAGGTGCTTTCATAACTGCTGCAGCTGGCTGGGAGCCGTGGATGTGTGTGTTCACAGTGTGTCAGGGGCATGTTTGTCTCACACACCCTGGAGCCGTCCCTCAACCTCTCGCTTTCCGATAGGGAACTCTCCAGTTGCATTTCTGCGCACTGAAAAGAGTTGGCAAACACATATTTGCATGGCAGTTGGTATGTGTTTTGTCCTGTTTGCTCTGCGTAATGTAACGTGATGTGACAGGCTGTAATTCATCACATCAGTTGCATGACAGCAGAGGAATTGGAAAAGAGGTGCAGTGGTGGGCTGATGAGAGGTGTCAATTTAATGTTGGATTGTAGTCTCTTAACATTAAGGATTTTTAGAATGACCTACCAAAGAATTATCTCCAAGTATTCCCTGTGCAGGTGAGTTTTAGAAATAGTGATCAGGCAGAGCACAGTCAACATCAGGAGAAAGCTGAAGATCCCTTGTGCTCAGAAGGAGCAATTCTTGTAAATATGAGAACGTTTGCACATCTGGTGTCAGATCAAACAAACAAACAAGAACATTGAAGGACTATTTATTTATTTCCTCCTCTTTCACTGCGCTCCCCAGGCACACCACAGGTCCTTATGTGGGAATCCTGTGGAACTGCCACTGGCAAAATCGGAGGTTGAGGCTGTTTTCCTCCAAAGACTCCTACACAAGAGACTGCTTGACAGTTCACCCCTGAAAAGTTCCCGCAACAAGAGTGAGGGTGTTTGATAACCTGATTTTTGTCCTTGTTGAACGCTTCCAGCCTCACAAAACCAAGTTCTGTGTTAAAATCCAGTCTCAGGACTTGGACATTCTAATCAGGACATTCTGGTGAAAGCCATAGGGAAGAGCTCAGCAGGGCCCGAGGGTGAGCTTTGCATCCATTGCACTTCTCAGTCATGCACTTTCTGAAGTGTCAAACTTGGCCAGAAGATGAAAAGAAGGGAGTTGTTTAAGAAAAATCATTGGTGAAAAAATGATCTGCATTGCCTAGCACAAGGCGGTAAGCACATCCGGAATTAATTACTTTTTTCTTTACTCAGCATACACTCTGTATTTAATTTCAGCTGTTTGGAGTATCTTTTCCCTAAATATCCTTCCTTTCAGTTATTCTGCACTGAGACTTCTTTTTGCTTTAAATCTCAGTGCCATGAAACTGCTGCTACTCCCCAACTCATGCATGAATAATACGTGCCCTTCAATAATATTTTTCACAGCATTCAAGATACCAAAAGTCCAGAATCGTGCTAGATTTTAAACTGTAAATTCAGTCTTAAACACAGATTGTGAGGCAGTTGGTTATCTCTGCAATGTTGATATTATGAAATGGCAAAATATTTTAATACGATGAAAAGATATAATTAATGATAGCTTATAAGCATGTATGGTGTTCACTTTAATTAGTCACTTACTGCAGTCACACTGCCAGTGTCCCACCTTTTCATCTTTATGATAATGAAAGCTGCAACAGCCTCTTGATTTCTGCCTCCTGCCCTCCCAGCCCAGGGACACCACAACATCAGTAAAAAGTTAGGGTAGGGTTCTCACATAAATTAGATCCCATGGATTAACCACTTAAAAGATAGTTTAAAAAAATTCTCCCTGTAAAGGAACATGGAAGTAAATATTCTTTCCTGTAGATTTGTGTTAGAAATCTAAGCATGGCTTCTCTTTTCTTTTTTTTTTTTCCCCCCCAAAATTTAACATTCTTTCACAACAGCTGCTAGCTGGTATTTTTTGCTCGATGAAACCTGTGCTACATCTTACTGTGATTACTCATTTACCTCTGCTGTATTTAATAGTTTCTCTTGGTAATGTTTTTGCTGCTAAAATCCCCTCTGGAGACTTCCAAATACACCTGAAGTGCACCAGATGAAGAGCAGGTTCTGGGACCATCGAAGAGACCCAGCAGAATAGTCCCAGGATGTGATTTTACATGACTTGGTAGATGCTGGTGAACCATCAGGAGCCTTACATGAGCTCAACCTCAGAGTGAAGGATTTGGAACCCCGTCCTAAAGCATGTTTGAAGTTCACCGCTAAATTTCACCATACTTCTGTTTAAATAATATAAACTTTTATCAAGAGGATGGGAGGTGATGGCTACAATTAATTATTTCTTTTACAGCATAGGACGCACTGTGGCCAAAGAAAACAGCTACAAAGTGCTTACTTTAGGCTTTGCTGTTACCCACCAAAGGGCAGAATGTTTAGATCACGAAGGCGAATATGGAGCCTATGTGGGCACCCTCTGCTGCAGTGTGAGCCCAGATCACTTGGTTCATTGTGCTGCCATGGCCTCAGGTATGTAAGGGAAGAGGTAGCACCACATTGATCACTGTAATAAACAGAATTTTAAGTATAAAACATTCCGGAAAAATTCCTGGTTTCCTCAAAAAGTCATGAAAGAAGCACAGGCTTTGATCAGGGCCTTATTTTCATCTGTTATTATCGACCGCACTGCTCCAACCTATTCCCGTGTGTGTTTGAGAGTTTTGCTGTCCACTCACTGGGATTAGAAATAAGACAGCAGGTTAAGAACTGGATGAAATTCGACCTTTGCAACCTGCTGGATTACTCTGGCCTGCTCATTTTAGCCTTGGATGGTTTTGTTTTCTTGTGGGGTCTGTGTGAGCTCTCTGTGACAGGCTGCCCATCCTTTCAGCACCATCCCATGCCAGAGCCCCTCACTGTCACCTCCCTGGTGTCACCCTCCCAGGTGAAGTCCATTTCCTAAGCTCACTTATTTTCTGTAATTTTTTCCACGTAGGGTAAAAGCACACCCCTGGGAAGTCAGCTGTAATCCTCTCGTTCGTGTTTGCCATTAGGTGTCAGTGTGACAACAACCATGGTACACAAAGGCTACGCTGGGCTGTGTAGGGATACCACCCCCATCCTAAACTTCTCATTGTCCACTCAGGGAAAATACAGTGTGAAACTGAGGGGAAGGAAAGGCTGAAGAAAGCAAGAAACATTTTATTTCCGGGTGTTTTTCTGTCACTGAATTGAAATTATTTACTAACAGATAAGTCTGTTTGCATTTCATTCAGCGTGTCTCACATTCCCGGTGCTGCTGTTGTCAAAGAAGGGTAATATTTACAAAACCAGAAGAAGAGCTTCTGCACACACTGATCTCACTTTATTTTGGGGTAATAGAAACAGTAAATATCAGTAATTTGCAGTCAGTAGGAGGTAAACTGCTTTGCCCAATGTAAATGTTAAAATACCTGCATGAGTTAGTTGAAGCCTGCCGATATTGGTGCTTTTAGATGGGTCCTTCACAAGTTGCTTAAAATACTGTATTAGAAATTACAACTAAAAGTTCCACTCATTCCAAGGAAAAGAATAAAGAACTTAAAATCTAGTTTTAAAGCAACTTTTTGTGTCAGAAATACTGCATTTTTTTGGTGCATCAGTGGTATGTGTGATAAAGAAATAGTAAAGTACATGACATCTATTAAGAAGTTGAAATTGTTTTTAAACAAAGTTGCAGGCACTTCCCAAAACGCAGCAAGCAGGTTTTGGTTGCATGGGAGTTTTAAAAGTTTTCAAATAAAAATCAGGGTTTGGGGAGAAAAGTATTTTTAGAAGAAAATTAATTTATAAAATATTCATCAGTAGCTGTATTCAGAATACCTCAAGTACTTGTACGATAGCAATTTTTTGCCTTATGTTTTGAACTACAAATGTTTTCACCATTAATGTAAATCAAAGTTTGATCAGGTCAACATAATGGCTAAAGCAGCTTAGCCTTCACCAAGATCAGGGAATCTATTGTGCAAGAAGATCATTGGGATTCAGCTTTGCCTTCACCTTTTTGGCTTTGAAAGGGAGCAGGTTCTGAGCATCGCTTAAATTCGGTGTTGTTTCTCTTTATACTGATAGATTAAATCTCAAGTAGCACCATGATGCTGTGATAAGCATCTGAGCAAGCTGGCTTTTCTTTTACCTACTTCCAGATTTCTAGTAACTGCATGGCACAGGAGTGGTTAGTCCTGAGCATGCACTGCACAGCCCAGGGTAATCCTACCCAGGACAAGAATCCTCAGGTACCATCTCTGCTACAATTCCCCAAGCTGGGCAGTTGTGGTTCTCTTCACAGGAACCAAGTCTTCCAAAATTTGGTAGCCCTGCCTCTCTTCAATTTGGGGATGGGAAATGAAAAATCTCATGTGCCTATTTGATGTTGTCCTTATAACAGATAATTATAGGCTTTAGGAATAGAAAAGATGCCTGAGTAAATGGCTCCAGCCATCTGCTATTGCAAAACTGTGAAGTAATCCTTGACCATTTTCACATTAAGAGTTGCTATGATGATGTTCTCCCACTGCTTATGCCACTCAGCTTGCCTAGAAAGCTGTCTCCTCTGCTCTAGTTTACTGCCATCCTAACTGTCTTTTGCTTTGTATTATTTTAAATAGCAGTGATTAAATCTTTGTATCAGTGCTGTTGGGGGGCTTGAAACTCCCTGCTGTATTACAAATGTATTTTGACTTCAGAAATATAAATTGAAGAGCTCCTTATTTTCACAAGTGGTTTCAGATCAGGTTCTTCTTCTTCTTGTTTGTGGTACAGAAGGGCAAGATGAAAAGCCAGCTAGGCAAGAACTTTTAAAAACTCCAGCACTGGCCACTGTGGCTGCTTGTACCCCTGCTCCATTGGGGTCCCAGGGGAGGCATAAGAAGAGGCTCGAGGGCCAGGTACAAGCCGCTCACATGGCCCTGTGCTACCATTGGTTTAGGTGAGCCCAAAGGAAATTTTTCTGGTTTTGAAGCAAAATCATTAGTCAAATAGATCTGAAATCAGCAGAGAGCTGTAAGCCTGCTTTACACTGAGTACTGTTCTTATAGAGGGTTGCTTCAAGCAACTCTTTACAGATCAGAAAGGATCCTGGTGCCAGGATCCGCCCTGCAATGGGCTGAGTTCCCAGCTGCAGCCTAAATCATTCCAGAAATGTGCCAGAAAACATGAGGAAGGGTTTCCACCTGAAGTCAGAGAAGAGGCAGAGGAAGCAGAGTGAGGCTGGTAAGGAAGGACAATAAGGGTACAGGAATAGCCAGTTAGAAGTAAACATTTCTGAGTGATGCACATTTGTGTGAGCAGGACTGGTGGTGGCATATAAGGAAGGAAAAAGATCACTGCAGCAATGCAGGAGAGTGGAAAGACGACTTTATAAGGGCAAATTTTTCCCATTGAACGTTAATTGCTTTCCATGGATACAAAACGCACTTTAAATTATAAAAGGAGTGGCTGACAACCAGTGCTGTATTCAATGGATATCAGACAATGCAATGTAGGTTAATTACCTTCTCTTAAATAAAGTGAATTTTTTTCCCCAAAGAAGTGAGCATCTGTTTGAGACAGAAGCTTCTCTCCAAGCTCCTGTTTCCTACTTCAGTGAGAAGAGGAGCGAGAAAGGGAATGAAATGGGGTGGTGCAGAGACACTAGCAGGAGCCGAGGTGACTTTTTTCCCCTGGCATCAGGCATCACCTCTTTGCATTGCTTCCCATGGACTTTCCTCTTGGTTACCTTCAGAAGCACAAGCCAACGCCAGGAACTGGCCACAGCTCCCTCCAGGGCTTTGAGCTTCCCAAGCAGTGTCCACAGCCGCTGTTCCTGCTGACATAGTTTATTTAAATAGGCAGGGAGAAAGTACTGGTGTTTGCAGAAGGCAGTGTATAGTGTAAACTACCTCCGTGAGGTTTGACAAAGAAAAAACACCCTGGTATTCCTGCCACTCTGTAATTGAAGGATATCAGTCAGGTGAAGATCTTCCCAGGGAGTGGAAAGAGCAGTCTGGGAATGAAAAACCCACTGTTTCTACAAGGTTGCATTTCCCTTCAACAGGGCACATGAAGTGTAATGTGTTCCCTTTCCAAAGCTGTTTTCCCTCTAAATCAGTCTCTTCTAGTGGTAAGGGGTGGGAAGGAAAGTACCAACCCATCAATCAGGGTTTTCGGTGCCAACAGGGCCACATCAGCTTCTGAAGCCTTTGGGCACCCAAACCACAGAATGCGCTGGTGGTTATCAGCAAGTCTGTGCAGCAAAGCACTGCAGCAGGTGAGTGGCAGGATGCAAATATCAGGGAGGACCTGCCCCTGTATCTGCTTCGGTGCCTTTTCAGCCACACCTTTCTGGTAAATTGTAAAATGTCAGTCAGGGCGCTCTGGAAATGGGTAAAACAAGGCGTGCTCATACCCCAAATGCCTTGAGGTGCATTTAGAAAATGCATCCAAGTTTTGTCTTCTGTTGTAGGATTTAGCCAAGAGACTTTGGACAGAGCACTGTATAAGTGTCATTAAGAGAGCTTAGCAACAGAATATTCTGTGATTTCGTATTTCAGGATATCCTTGTGCATATTCTCTGTATTTGTGTATATACACGCGTGTATGTGTGTGTGTATATGTGCGTGCAAGCACAGAGTTTGCACATATGAGCATCACAATAACATTTGGGGGTTTGCAGGTTTAAAACAACGTTGTTGGTACCAGCTGTGTAGCATGTTTTCTAAGCATTGCATCAGTGTTGCTAATTTTCTATGCAGAGACACACACAGACCCCGTAAAAACTTGGCCCTCATTTTATGAAAACCTACCTGAGACATTACCAACTTAGTATCCTAAAGTCAGTATTTTTCAAGTGACCGAAAAAAACATGTAAGAATTTTCAATTTTGGTACACGTTGAGCTTGTTGATATCAGAGTAAGTTTAGTCCATACAACCTTCCAGCATGACTAAGACTTTTGTCTGTGAAACCCACTGACTACAAACACATTAGTCTGGCAGAGGTTAGAAAGCAATGCTGTTTTATAATTTGGAGTTTGTTTACAGGTAGTATTCCCATTTTTTCATTATTTGGATTAGGTAACTAACTGGTCCCAAGTTTTTCATCAGAAAAAGATAAAGAAAAAACCCTCCTTTTCATAGGTGTGCTTCACACTTTTCAAACTTCAATAGCATAAAATTTTTCACTTGGTCAGAAAACTGACTTAATTTGCTGATAGGTTAATGTTAAAGGTTTCAGCCTTACAACCATGAATTCTCAAATTAAATTCAGTGCATTGCTTGAATTTCTAGCTGCAGTGCATTTAGCCTAATTGCTTTGGTAAGTTGGGTGCTTAGTAACTACTACTTCTCTGAATTTTCATCTTTAAAGGCGAGCAAAATAAGCCTGAGGGCCACAGGTGGGCTAGCCTGCTCTTTGGGATTCACCTGTGGGGTCTTTGGATATCTCTTCCAGTCTGACTGCATCCTCAGACCATATCTGATGAGGCTGTTCTGCTGACAAGGGGGGGCATTTCAACACCTGTAGGTTTTAGCTATTTAAGCCCAAATCAATTTTGAAGCAACAAGAAAGGCTGAACAAAATGGTTCAGATTTCAGTCAGTTGTCAACTAAATGTGTGCACTGGGCCTTTAAGTATTTGGCCAGACACATCTTGATTGCTTGGCTTTTGTTTTCACCCTTGGAAAGTCAGCTGGATAATGCCCTGTAGCCAAAGTCTATTCTGTGATGCTGTAAGTGGGCTGGGCTGAGGAGAGTGTGTGTATGGGGAGAGGGGGACTGGGTGTAGGGAGATTTAACCAAAACCAGAGTTATATATTCATGTATTTCCAAATCTTTGTGAGCCGAGGTGTTTGCAGTCATTTTCAGTTTTCTTGCAGTGTTAAACATAAAAATCATAGGGACATAAAATGATCCCAGTGATGCAGTCTTTAAGGTGGGCTCTTCTCTTTGGGGACAATGCAAACACGGTGGCGATGGAAACAATTGAGGAAACTTCCACCAATGGCACCCTTAGAGGCAAGCCCTGACTGTCTAGTTTTTTCCTCTTTGTTTACAGTATTTTTAAGGCTTTGAGTTCTCACGCAACATATATGTCATTAAATGGCTGATTCCTCTTTGCACACGTTGTTGTGATGGCCTGTGGCAACCTGAATTAATTGTTTCAGTAGTTGATGGTGGTTACTAGCCGTAATTATTATAATTTGCATTTATAAAAACTTCTTTCATCTAAGGATCTCAAAATGCTTTTGCACACATTTAATTAAGCTTCACAACATCCTGTGAGGTAAGTGTCAAGAGTGTTGTTATATCCATTTTTACACAGGTTTCTCCAAGAAAACAAGGTCAGTCTCTAACGTGACTGGTATTTGGTTCACATCACTCTTGCACAGGACAAGCAGCACGGCTGCAGGAATTAGGAATGCTGATCTAGGTCACTTTGCATCTCCCACATAACTCTTGCTGCTGCCACGCTGTGTGGACACATGCACTAAGCCATGGCAAACACAGTCAGAGCAGCCTCAGCCCACATCTCCAGTCTGAAGTGGCCCTTTCCCTCCCAGATGCACTCGAGCGGCAGAAAGGTCTTGGGAAGAAAAAGAGATAAGCACCCAACACGATGCACAAGATGACAACCCACCTTGCAAAGATCTGTTCTTTCCACAATTTTCTACCTTAGCATTTAAGCCTCTCTTTGCAGTCTGCACACAGCAAGGCATGTCGGCTTTAGCCAAAGCCAAGAAAGCAGCTGCAGGCAATGTAAAGTCACCCTTTACCTGCCACTTGCCTGCTTTAGAAGAGGCTGCACACACTTCACCTCCACCCCCTACCAGCCTCAGACTCAACCCTGTGGGCAATCAGCAATTCTGAGATCTACTAAAACCTAGATTACCATTTGACAGATATTTAAAAGTGAGGATCAACCGAATCAGAATAGACTTGGAACTTGGGGGGGATGGCAGTTTTCAAAATCTCATTTCTTTTTCAAACATATGACTATGTTTAAATTGAGCCTAGCTCTCTGTAAACTCTGTTGATCACCATAATAGCCCTGAGGAAGATAGGTCTAAGTGCTTGCAAATTGAGTAAGGAGTCCCAGGCCATACCTTCATGAGTTCTTTACCATGCTCATCAATTTATGTTTACATAAATTGTTTACATGTGGCAATGACCAGATTAGCTATTTGGAAAGAACTCTGCCTGTGGATGCACTTATTCCAAAATAAAAGCCACTTTGCTTTTCTAAATCAAGTGCACTTACAGGTGGAGAATGACTATTCTGAATAACATAAGAAAGAAAGTAATTTCGTTCCTAAGTAGACCATTGAGCAGAAATACTCTGAAATAATCTAATTTCTTGTGTTGATGCTTTTTAAGGCACTGACAAAGTCACAGAGTTAACAACTAATTTTGTTTTCAATCCATTGTTTTCTTGGGGAGGGTGTGCCAATGCAAGGCAGAGAGTCAGAGATTCTTTTCAGTTTCCCTGAGTCAATGTACAGGATTTATGCTGGTCCACGTCTCTCTTGTGGGGGAAGGAACACTTAGTAGACAGAGGAGAAGGTCTAGAACAAGAACATCATTTCATTTTACCTGATGGTGTCTACTTAACTTCCATCAGAAATGGGACACTCATTGGCCTAAGCCTACATTTTCACTGAAGCTTTTCACTGCTTTACTTCTCTTCCCATCTTGTCCGTGTCTGCTGTGGCGCAGAAAAGGAAAATATGGCAGCAACCATACTTGACATACATGACAGAACACAATGCCATGGGAATCACAGCATCAGGCCAACAGAGGGGTTTTTATGGCAGCTACCAGAAAGCTTTCAATAGCTTCAAATCAGTATTTTTGGGGTATGTTTCTTTATTTGGAAGGGGGGGAGGTAAAAATTCTCCTCTTGTTATCTCATATTGCAGAAACTGAGACTTGATGGGTACTACATTATCCTTTTTGGACCTCAATCACTCCCAAAGATTCAAGATGAACTCTGCCTGCCCAGGCACCAGAGTAGGTGCCCCGGGGAATTTCTTCATATCTAAGGGATATGCAGGATGTGTACTTGCATGCCCTTGCTGCCTCTCAACTCCAGCTGTACATGCAGTTTTGCTTTAGGAACCTGTACCTCCAGTATTGCAATATCTTTTTCAGTCTCTGTCATCAAGAGTTTAAATACAGTTCAGATCAGTGTTAGTGGCCCAGGTCCAAATGAGGAGAATTGCTGCAATTCGTTATCTTGACAAATTAACTGGTCTGAGGCAATTCCTTTTTGAGAGAGATACAATTACCTAACTCTTGAACTCTAGCCTTGCTCCAATGCTATGGCATAGTTATGCACCTGCTCAAAAAGTGTGGATACTACAGCTTTCCCACCCATAAATACAATTCCTAAACTAGGAGCTGATTTGAAAAAAAAAAAAAACAGCTTTCTGAGGACCAAGGTGGTCTGGTTGCACACGGAGGGACAATATTGGAAACTCAGGGTGCTTGTCACCAAACCACGAGAGAAATGGCTGGCACAGAGAGTGTTATATCAGAGAAACACATCACCAGTTGTCCCATCCTCTGTTTTGAGTCCAGCTTCCTGGTCTCAGTGGAAAAAGGTGGCTTTCCTGCTCCCTATCCGCTACGTAGAAAAGAGTAGCCCATTAAAAAAAAAAAAAACAAACAAAAAAAAAACCCAACCAAAACACGAAAAAACAAAACCACCAAGGTGTTTTGTTCCTGGGATTTAGGCAAGAATTTCTAGTTTCGATCCTACAGTCCTTATATGCCTGGTGGAAAATAGGTCGCTATCAGCACTCTACTCCTGATGTGGACATTAGCTGGTGCTCCTGGGAAGGCAGAGTGACCTCCAGTCTTGCCCTCACCTCCTGACCTGGAGGACCAGCTCACTTCTGCCTTTTCCACCACGCAATGAAAATTCTACCAAGCGATGAAAGTCCACAGTTACACATTGTTCTTCCAACCCAACGTGGGCGGATGCACTTCTCATCCTCTTCCTTGTGGAAAGCAGCTCCTTTTGCCCCTCAGCCATAGCTCACCTGTGGGCATCATCTTTCCTCGTAAAAGAGCTCCCAGATGCTAAAAGATATCCCTTAACCATTCATTTGAACCACTGCCTTTTGGAAACTGTTTGGGATAAAGCTGTCCTGCAGAAGGCTTGTGTTTGCCTAGAGCCTCTTTGTATGGTCTTGGTGGCTGGGAGTTTCCTTGAGCTCCTCTTTGAACTCCAAGCCTTCAGCATCCAAAACATTTTACCCTCAATTTCTTTCCTACTTTATCAGTTTGGACAGCTTCCAGCTGGCAGCATTCATTTGCAGGCTCCCATTCTGCATCTCGTGTTTGCAGATGTATTTCTTTTTCAATTAACCCCTTGAAATGGTTTTCTTCTCCCCGGAGCCTACCTGCCTCCGGTCTGGCCGGCACTTCTCCCTGCTCTGGATGCCTGGAGGGCAGAAGCCAGGAGTGGAGGAGCTGGGTCCTTGAGCTGGAAGTGCCAAGCAGAGGGTGTGCCCCATGCACAGGCGTCACAGAGAGCAGCTGAAGGAACACGCAGGTTCGGCAGCGCCGGCTTTGCCCGTTGTGGGTTGGGGCTTGCAATGCCAGAGGCACTTTTGCCGATGTGGAGTCTCTGGAGCATCACTTATGAATAATGAGATCTTCCCTGCATGCTTTCGCTGGGATGCTCGGGAGCACGCGCCCACATTTCCACGGCTGCAGCCTTCACCCCAAACAATGGGAATGTCTCTGCTCGCCAGCAGCTTTTCCACAGCTTTCCTTTAGAGCAGCTATTTCTAGAGAGTCACCTCAAATTAAAAGAAGAAAAATAAAGAAAAATAAAGACCTTGTCTAAAGCATCACGTACCAAACAAAGACACTGCCTAGTCACCAGGACTGCCGTGCCTCCTGTGCCAGCTGTAATTACTGAGCAGTAGCAGCCGAAGGTTGCTCATCCTGGCACTCCAGCTGGTTCAGAGGCATCCACAGGGAGAGGAGAACCGCTCGCCCACTGCCAGGATTGCCAGGCAAACTTCACACGGGCTGGGAAACCTGATAACATCTAGAGGTGCAGCATCTCTATTGCTGAGACACCAGTCAAGCCTTTGAAGTGAGACAGCATGGAATTGAAGCAAATCCTTGGTTATTTAGTCTCTTTCAGCTGGAGACTCATCACGGCTTGGTACTGCAACATCTGGATCACCCTGTAAGACACACCTTCTTTTTTTATTTTATTTTTTAAAATTAATTAATATTGGCACTGCTGGAGTAGTTCCTGAGGAACCTGATTACTTAGGCTCCAGGGAAATATAAAATTAACTATTCAGGCTGTATAGTGGTTAGCTTAATTTTGTGTATGATTCTAGCAGAGCAAATGAGTAGCAGAGATTGAAATCTCAGCCAAAGCTAGTAAAGACTCAGCATTTCCATTTGCAGAAAGTTTTAATGCTAGGTTTCACAGCAAGCTGCAGGAGACTGCTAAGTGAAATATAACTGTCTACGGTACAAAAAAAAAGCAGTTGTTTATAGATGTTAGCTACTTCTTTAGTTTTATCACATGACTTTTATATTAATTCTTAAATTTCCTGGCACACCCACTAAAACAGTTTTGCTGCTGCTAATACCCCTACTATCTACTATCCAACTAGTGAAATAATGACATGTTATGCTACTATTAAGGGTTGAGTCTACTAGTAGTGATTGAAGTGCCTAATCTTCTCAGGCATCAAATTTTTGAATTACAACAGAAATGGGAGATATTCAGATTGAATTTCAGAATTAATCTTGTCCAGCTCTCTGAACAGCAAAGCTGTTCTCAATGAGTTTTAGAAGTACTATAAAACCAATATTTCGACAATTTGTATTTCTCAAATGCAAACATGTCAGCCTCGGGAATTAACAAAACAACAGAAAAACAATCTAAAAATAAAAATCCATGGAAAACTAGCTGAAAAGAAGCAAAGAAGTTTAGAGTTACATTTTTCCACACTCACAAACAAAGCTCTGTGGTTTCCCTGCAGGAATTTGTTGAAATGAAACAATTTTATTAGAATATGTTTATTTAGAAAGACTTTTTCAGGAGAACAATTGTAGCCAGAAAAATGGGCTGACCACACTCAAGTCAACAATGGAAGTTCCCACTGATTCTGATACCAGAAGAATTTTATGCAGTGGCTTTAGAAATAGCTTCATGTAGCTCGAGAAAACCTGGGTTAGAGTTAAGTTATCACAACTTGATAAAGTGTGAAATCATGCTCAATCTCAAGCCTTCTGCAGCAATTATTTGCCTTTAAAAAAATCCCCAAGATCTCATAAAATCATGAGAGCTTGCTTTCAACAGGTAAAAATAAACACTTAAATTTAAAAAAAAAAAAAAGTTATTACATAATAAGAGGAGATACGAACTTATTTACATACAATTAGCTATTCAAGTAAAAAGATTATTTATTTAAATACCTAAAAGAAAAGAAGTGTGATTGTTAGTAAACTCTACTGCTTTACAGCACTCACTTGAATTAACTATTTGCATTTCTTCAGACCCTTGATTTGTTGCTCTCAGAAAAACGCTACTATTTACCTCTTTTCTTTTTTTTAGTAAAACAGCAATGTGGCTGAAGTCTGTGTGGTTCACTGGGAGTTCGTTGGGATATATTTGCAATTCCTGAAGCAAAAAAAGTGATATTTTATCTGTAGAAGGAGTTACATTTTTTGAACTTATTGAATTTTTCAAAGATCAGCATGAAGAGTTCTGATTAAATGCTTGCTTCAGCGTTTTAAAGGCTTCTTGTGTCCCTGTTGCCTAAGGAGGTCGTACATGAGGATTGCTCTGTAAACATCAGATTGTACAGAATTGGCTCTGAGTACCATGCCAGGCGCACAAAGAGGAAGTCAAATGGCTTATCTCTCACTTATCAACTAGTTTATTTTTCACGCCCAGAAAAGGCTGCCACAAGAGCAGCTGCTACTTTGTAAATAATTTAATGGCTTGTGTTAAGTAGAGCTGTCAATTTTGCAAACAATATTGAAAGGAGATTTTCGTTTTACCACGGATTTGCACGTTTTGAAATGCATTTTTATCCCTGAAAGTCCAGTGGAGGACACTGGAGAATGGAAAAAGCATCCGATTTGCAGACACAGATTCAAAAGAGAGTAGATGTGGTTAAATAATGACAGATGTATGAACAGGGAAGGAAGGGGTGATATCTCATCACCTGCCATGCATTACCTAGAGAGCATGCTGCTCATTAAAGGTTAGGAAAACTTCCAGTGGACTTGTAAAGAAAGATATTTGGCTCTTTCAGACAGGTGTCAGATGTAGCAATAGCAATTACTACCAAATTTTGGAAATGCAGAGTGTGCATTGTGTGGTTGGGTGTACACAATATAATCCCAATATTGATCATGACAAATGGGATTTTAAAAATATTTTTAGCACAAAAAATTCATATTATTGCATCTGATAAATTAGTTTAATGATGAAACCACAACATTAACAGCAATACCAACTCCTGAGTTTTTGAAATTCAAATTCAAATCCCCAGATCCTAAACAAATAGTAGGCTAGAATTTAAAGCAGCAAGTTTATTGTGCAAGAAGCCAAAGGAATATCCCAGATTGCCTGAATACAAAATCTCAGGTGAAACTTGTGATCCCTCCAGTGCTAGCACAAAGTCAGGGCTTTATTAAGCACCAAACCCGAGGCAGAGCCCTCATCTAAATGTGAGGACCACCATCGTCTCCCAACTCTGTGGCACTGTTGCCAAAATCTTTCCCTTTTTAATTAAAAGTGGGATATGTTGCCTCTAGTTTGGGAAGGGCTGTGTTGTTTAAACAGTGTTCCTTGCGCATTTGTTTTTCCTGCTTTAGCACTTTTCACAGGGAACAGAGTCCGTGTCCCACAACAAAAATATTTATTTCTTTACTGTGCAGCTCTTATCTGATAGTGTTGTGGCTTTGAACCACTCCTGGCATCTGGTCCTATCAAATGTTCTACACTGCAGCTGTATCCCCAGACCAGAACAGGTTCAATGCTCATAACTTGAGGTTAGTTTCAGATATTTATTTTAGATACGAAAGTGCAGAGAAATCTCTTTGCACTCGCATGGGTAAGAACCCAGCTCTTCCCCTGGTTTTGTGCTTGCAGATGACAGACTGCTCTGTTTTCCATGAGGTTCCTATGGATCCAGTAGCATAATTTAGCAAGGTGTAGCTGTGCTATATCCACAGCACAAAATATTGAAGTCACTGGCCATGCTATCATTATTTGCTCATAACATTCATATATTAGAAATATGGTGTACAAGGGCTCTATACATCCTAATTGCAGCCCACTCCACATTAAAAAGCTGCTGGATACCACCTGGGGCACATGCATGAGTTACGCTGAAGTGATTGGTGTGAGGACTGGGGTTTTCTCAGCTCTGGTTCTCAGCAGGGACAAGAAAACACAAATCAGTGGTGTGATGGAAAGAGATCAAGACAAAGCTGACCCAAGTTTAATTTGTTTCTTTTCTCAATACACACTCCTCTTTCGGTATCTCTCAGGGTTTTATGTTCTGAAATGCCCCCCACTCCTTGGAGCAGGGTCAGTCTCAGGAATGAAGGGTCAGGAGAAGTCATGGACATCATGTATTGGTGAAAGTTTGTAAATTAAAGGGGGTAAGTTATGAAGGCCTTAGATGTTACTGAGTAAGTGGAAAAAGAAAAAAAGAGCAAAAGAAATGAATTACAGCTGCTTGACTCACACTGTACATCTGAGCTTTGACATTTTGCAAGTTAAATGGTTGAACATTCCGTTTCTTAGCAAACTAAGGCCAAGTGAAGAGGGAGGCTCTTCATGATCAAAGACTCAGTTCCAGGTGAAAGCCCAGCAGTGAGAGTTGTGTTCCCAAGCAGAGGCTGTCAAAGTTTGTGCCACAAGATCTGCAAAGGATTTTGCCTAAAAATTTACTTTTCCCCATCAACAGGAATTTTGTTTAAGCTCTTTCTCAGAGTTCTTCACGTGTATGAAAAGCAGCTTCTCACGAACCTTTATAAGTTTGTCAGTATGGTTCCACTCTTTCTCTTGGCTACTCACTCTGCAAGGCTCCAAGAAAAAATTTTCCAAGAAACCTCCCTTACTTGCCCTGGAGTTGAGTTTCTGAGATGTAAAACATTGCCCGTACACCTGTTTTCTCCTCTGCTTTTATTTCTCCTTGGATTTTTTATTAAAGGTGGAGGAGAAGTTGCACCGGTGCTGGTTTAGCACCTTTATTTATTGTAGCGTGGTGTGAATGCTTGAGGTGTGCTACCTTCAACTGAGTTGGCCATTTTCAACCACTCCCCACATTGCTCCACATGTGGGAAACGGCAGCACAGATGAGAATATCAGCCACCTGGGAAAGCCAAACCTTGCCACACTTCACCCTCCCTCACACCACAGATGCCAGTAATATTTAGGTAGCATGAAGGGTAGAACTAGTCCACAGCAATGCTACGACACTGGATTTTTAGGACTCTGAGGTTCAGAAACACATATGAGGAGATTTGCCCTCCTAAGCCAGCCAGTGTTCTGGGTCCCCAGACAAAACGTAAACCAACAGCGTGTCAACACTCGCCAGGGTGTTACATCCTCCCCACTGCCCACGGTGCTGCCATGGGTATCATGCAGATTAGCTTACACAGGATCCAAGAAGGCAGAGAACAAGGGGAGAGAAACAGGATTAGGAGAGGAAAAAATGGAAAAGGGTCTTATGATTTTTAGAAAAATCTTTTAAAGTCTTTATCTGTAACAGGATTTTTTTCTTTAATCCAAACTCTGCTAGCCTGAGGTTTGATTAATTTTTTTATTTATTTATTTTAAGTCTCACACCTAGAATATGCAATTCCTCCTCTATATTTTTAAGTGGTTCAGATCTTTTTAAACAATTTCTTTTACCAAGGGGCTCTTACTGGAACTTGTGAATTGGATGCCCATACTTCACCTACTGAAGACTTAAGGTCTTGATTGTGAACCAAAATATTTTAAAACAAAGCTAAGGGAAGTCTTTATTTATAAAGGAAGGAGTTACACATACTCTTCTGGGGAACTAGTCCAATTGATACGACTTTGATCCCTATGGCAACAGGGAAATGCTCATGTGCAGCAGCCTTTGGCAGCTAGCTGGACCTTCTGTAGTTGACAGTTTAGAGAAGGCATTTCCTCCTTGCTAACTAAAGCCAATACACACTCACTCTCTGCCTTTCAAAAGCTCTTGGAAATGTTTCTCATTGCTGGTCATTGGCTCCTTGGCCTCCTTTTCAAGGGAAAAGCCAAGGGTGAAAGCTGTGGAAGCATATGGATTTCCATTCAGTTTGATCCACTGCAAGAGAGGACTCTCTTGTCCTCATGGACATCCAAGTCAAACAGTTGGCAACTTGGTTGGTACTTTCAAACTCAGTAAGAGTGATACCATATCTTGATTCATCTTAACAGAGCTTCTGGGGCAGTCAGACGAAGAAGAACCATCTTGTGAAGGTTTCATTGACCAATCTCCAGAGCAGGGAGGAGGGTGCAACCTGCCTGCTCCTGGCCCTGCCAACAGACCACCAGTGCAGAGCAGCTCCCACAGGTGAGTTGTGAAAAGTTTTGAAATTTATGTCTGATATTCTGAAACTTCCTGACAGCTGCAGTTGTTGTCTGCATCATAACTGTAAGCGCGATAATACATAAAGACACTAAGGAGGAACTAAGAAAAACCTGGAAGCCTGAAGGACACAGCATGGACAAAAAGAAATCTCCAGAAACATAGACAGTTCACAAGCTTTTCACACACACTAGCACAACCATTTTCAAATTAAATCACTTGGGCAAAGGTAGCCTTGTTTGTTGAATGTGGAGAAAAGACAAACAGAGCAATGGAAATGCAGAAAATTGACAGTTGCAGGTGATGAACCGAACTTTTAAAAACCTGACATTATATTTACAAATTTCTGCAAGCACATCACTAGCCTGTGATCAAAATCTCTGGGATGAACTTTTGAGAGTGCCCTTCTGAAGCTGATTAAAACCTTGAATTTAGCTATGAGAGAAACAGTTCTGGTGACAGGGGTTTTTTTCCAACACTTTTATTGCTAGTGAACCTGCATACCATCTTGCAAAGAATAGAAAATTAGAAAGAAACAGCTCTTCTGCAAAGATTCAAAAAGCTCTGTTTCTCTTAGTTTTCTTTGTTCATTCTTGATAGAAAAGAAAAAAACAGTAGTTTCCTCCCAGTGAGTATGTAAGTGTGTAGTAATAAGAGACCTTTTTTTTCTAAGCTTACTGTATATATAGGAATGTTTTTAGTAAACCTAGTGTGCTTATGACGTTGAACTTCCACATTGCATTCATCCTAACCATTTATACATAACTATGCTGAACACACAGTTCTTGTGGGCAAAACACACATCTCTTTCTCTTTCTGGAAATCTATGATAACTAGTTTTCTGTCTCCCTGTACATGGGGACGTTGAGCTTTTTCAGTATTAAGTGTTACATTCATTTTACCAGCTGCACACCATTAGTGAAGTATTTATTTTATACATAGCCTACAATTTTTAGGATACAGGACACGCTCTAAAGCTTTCTGAGCCATCCAATGGGTTTGGAGGCGGGGCCTGCCTTTAAAAATACAACGCACAGTTATTCCATCTCAACTTTTGGGATTAAGATAGCACCATATTGATATGGGCAAATAATTAAGACAGTCTCCATGCTGGAGGAGACTGCGTTGTCTAGAGAGCACTCTCCAAATGCTCCAATAAAAGGAGCTCCTTTAACAGCGCACCAGAGCAGAGACTAATCCCAACACGCCTCTGATCCAAGGTATAAACACACTATCCTCCCTCCCTTCAGCTCACCTTTTCCCTTTCAGAGGTTGCTATGACTCACACATCTCTGGCAGTCCCAGGTCTGCCTTAGTCAGTTGTCTTGGGAGAGAGACTGAGAGTTTAACTTCACCCCGACTCCTGGGCTCCCCACCCGACCACGTTTGCCTGCACCTCCCCAGGTGGGTCACCAAAAGTTGCTGAGCCTCAGGAGTGGTTCCTCACAATCACCAGAGCTGCATAAACTGCTGAGATTTCCCAAGGCTTTTGGTTGGAGAGCATAAAGCAAGCTCCCACCCCTGCACCAGCTCCTCCACACACGGACACCTGGAGATGCCACTGACCTCTGCTGGGAGAGGCCAGAGCTTTTGGTTGCCACTTGCAATGCTGTGGAAGAAAACTTCTCACAGCTCCCCTGGCTGGTCACAGCTGCTTGAAGCTTGCCAACAAGAATTTAGGTTTCGAAGGCACTCCCTGTGACAACACCAGCCAGCTGGGAAGATCACCTGCTCAAGCACAGGTGACTCCAACAACTTCTTCCCTGTGCTTCAAGAAAGCCACAGAGGGTTACAAGACCCGAACTGGGGCTTGGTTTGCCTCCAGTTTCACAGAGTTGTTCTTCTGACAAGCCTGCATCAGACTTCTTCGTGTGAAGAAATCTCTGTAAAGAAAGGAGGTTTTAGTGTTGGGAGCCTACATAAATAGGGCCATTCTCTGTTCTGCAGTCATTGCAATGTTTCATCTCTCTGTCCAAGATACTCCAGCATTACCAGAGATTTACAGGTTTGTAATTGGCTTCTTCTGGGTAGCAGTGGTCCTTTAAGTTCCTGTAAGACACCACACCAGGACCTTGCAGTTGTTCAGCAATAGTGTCCAATGACTGTTCTTTTCTGCCTTGGCTTTACATCTCTGTACCAGCTAGTCACACCAATTATTGCATTACTGCATTGCTAACACAACCACCTCTGTCAGACCCAGATGCTGTCCCAAATCTGCATTTCACTCAACTTCCTGGAAGCTCCTCTCCGGCACATACTTCTTTCTTTCTTGTATTTCAGCTTTTGGGACAGCTGAGGCACACCTCGTGATTTATACCTAGGCAGTTCTGGGCAAGGGCACTGTGAAGACTAGCAGAAGGCACTTATGTTTCACTTGCATAATAAACCTTGTTTCTGATGCCCTTCAGGGAGTCTGACATCTGCATATGTATAACTGGAACCCAGTTTTCAGGCTTCATGGTTAAAAAAATCGCTTCAACTAACTCTTCACATCATCATCTCCTTTGCCTAACCAGGAAAGCTATAGTCTTGTGAAGACAGGGACAGAAAATGGACAGAAAAGGCTGGGAATAACCATTCATAAAACAATCTCAAGGGTTTCTTTCTTTGAGAACTTTTTCTGGATATAACTCCATGGTGTTTTATAGAAGCAGCAATAGTGTTGCTGCCAGTGAAGAGCTGTAGTCAACTTCTTGAGCCATACACACACACACAAAGTTATAGGCAATAAAGATTTCAGGACAACATTCCAGAGAGCAACAGTTCATTTGCTTCCTAATTTCTTTCACTCTAACATAAAAAGGACTGTCAAATATCACCAACAATGCACAGTATAGTGAAAATTTTATAAGATAAAGATTTCACCTCTGGCTTACATTTGGCATTGACCATTGCCTTCTCTCCTTCCAAGTGTCAACTATGTTTTAGCCTGGCAGTTCTTGTCCAGTCATTATTCTTGTTACCTGCTTATGCAAACATTTTGATCAGCATAACCATGCAGCAGACGCCTGTACTTGAGGAGAATATTTTGGATGCTGCTGTTCAGAGGACCAAGGTAGCATGCTGATCCTCTCAGCCACACAAAGGAACTGATTGACTGCCTGTGAGACAGCTTATTTCTGGATGAGTCAACCAGTGAGTGCCTGTGACCATGCCAGAGTCTGGCACCAGAGTCACACAGAGCTGTGACTGCACTCACTCCTCTGCCGCTGGCCTTGCTAGCTGCAGTGTGGGTTTCGTCCCCATCAGTGTGCCATTCTCTTTCCTTACCGTAGTGCATTGTGGGCTTCAATATCTTGCATTTGTGTTGGGATGTGTGTGGATGTGTTGGCAGTGTCGGGATGTGTTTGAAGCTGGGTTTGAGGGGTTTTTAGCTCATTATCCTTCTACTTAGTCCCCATCTCCCAAACCAGAACTACTCCCATTTTAATTAGGCTATCATTTTAATACAAATGATTAGGATAGAAGGCAAAAATCTTTATCATCAGAGTGATTTTTATTCTAAAACTTGCTTGTTGATTACATACTTCAAAATACACTTATTCCTACTTCTCTATGAGGTTTTTATGTAAGCTCAGAAGCATGTACAATGCAAGTTTGAATATTTTGAATCTGTAGCATCACTGACCAAACCTCAGGAAGTGTTAACAGCATCTTCCAGATCTGCACATATTGGTTATTAAATCAGCATAGAGGGAGAGAATTAGGGTTATACAGCAGCATCCCTTTACATGTGTCACATAAAAAACAACATTAAATGGATTTCTTACTCCTACTTGAGTGTTTCATGCAATCAAAGTAAGCATTCATCACTGTTATGGCACTTTTGTTTGTTCTTCCACCTTTTTCAAAAGTCCTCTTTAACCAGGAAGCAAATCCAGTCTTAAAACAGCAGGAATGTAGGCTGAGAAATAATGTCTGCCAGGTCCAGGTGTAATCCTACCAGCTGCTCTATCTGCCCGGGCGGTTTTCAGTTCCACCGTAACTCTATCAAGAGGTGTGATGCAGGGATGTGACGGTGTGGTGGAGGAAATTCATGTCAGAAGTGGGATCCAGCAGCTCAACAGTGCTGCTCCTGCCTGGCTGCTGCAGCCTTCCCTCTCTTTTCTTCCTTCTCTTCCTTCTCACTCTTTGCCACTGTTCAGCCCAGGCGCTTCATGTGCCTCAAGAATGCAGCAGCAGGCAGATACAGATGGCTTTGTGCAAAGTTGCACTCTCGATTTCTACATCTGTAAAACTGAGATAATACATTACCAATTTCAGAGGGGCAAATCGACGTCAGTGTGCATACTACACCTTGAAAATACAAAATTAACTCTTCTTAGCCTATAAGTGCTTGAGAGGCATCGGGGTGTGCTCCATGGCCTCTTGATTCCAGACAAAGGCCCTCTTGATTAAATTAGATTGCTAATGTATTAACGCATTAGCACACTTGAAGAAAGAAAAGTTTGAAAAAGCAATTTGGCTTCATCACATGAACCGGCGTGTATACTTAATGGAAATTTTTCCAGCATTCACAAAACAAAGAAAAATCAATAAAATGTCTGCCAACTGTTCCACTGAAAACATTTTATAATCTATAGCACCAAGAATCCTGAGCCAAGATAAACCGGCGTTGCTGACAGAAAATACTGACAATTATTTTACATTGATTCAACTTGGCCCAGCCCAGACTGACCTTGTTTATTCATCTCAGTCTCTTAATTCATATTAACTTGGCATCAAAATGGGACATGTGGCATGTGGGCTGAAGACCCATTTCTGTATCTTAGACTCAGATAAATGTAGTGCATTGAGTACTTCCAGTGCCTTGAGCTCTTAGGTAGATTTATATGCATTAGACAGAACTGGTTAAGTTCCTTTTATCCCCGCTGGGCTTTTCATGTCTGTTGACTGTAAAACTAGAAGCTCAGTAGAGGTAACATCTTCTTCTAAGCCTTCGGATATACATGAAATCCTCCCAGTACTGGTCAATTTTAAAGACACATCCAAAGAGGATGGAGGGTTTTAAGCTCTTTTAAAACATAAAAATAGAAGGGTTATGGCATTTTGGCAGCCAAAAAAGCAATTTGCGGGTCTCGGCAGAATCCGAGGCTGTGTGTAAGAAAGCTGATCAAGACACTACGAGGGAGATAATGGGGTCGAAGAGCAGAAGAATCGCCCCGCTTTTGCAACCAGCATAATCTGGTCTCCAATGAAGTTTCTTCGTTTCTTATACTGAACCAATAAAGCTTAGCGTGATGGGAGAGTTGCATTACTGCAGCTTAAAAATGTCTCGAGAAAGCTGATGAGGAGAGGTGCTTTTAGTTGCGTTACATATGCCAAGCTGCTTGCATAGCTGTCGCCTGACTGGAAGTGGGAAGACAAAGGCTCAGGGGAAATCTGAGCTTTTTCTTTAATTGTTTATGTTCTCATCAGTAATTACGGGCTTTTTATGCCTGGAATGCGTTATTTGTATTATCAAAGCTGAGTGAGATTTCGCACTGTGGCAGTAAAGAAATCGGGTGCTGCACAGAAGCGTTCCCATTTTTACTGTCACAGCTACACCGCTGTTGTACCTGAAAGCCACCCTTGAGTAAAACACTACTTGAGTCAAATGTGACTATATCCACAGAGGAGCAAAAGCTACCCAAATGATGAGAATCCGCCCTAAAGAGTTCCCAGTTGGCCTGGCATTGGATGTTTAGGTTTTTTTCTCTACTTGACTCATTCTTGATGAAGGCAATGCTCCCTTGGACTTCACTGAGTGCTTGGCAGGTTGTGGATGGCAGGACGAGCAGCAAGTCAGCAAGCCAAGATGGCACAACATGGATTCCAGGTTTCCAGTTCCACTGCGCTGGGAATGGATTGGCTTTCCACATGCCTTGTAAAACAGAGATTAATGATGAGTGAAGAAACCAAGACTAGCAAAACCAAAAAA